>JAJMAU010000002.1:600000-902334 GCA_030565025.1 Schwanniomyces yamadae | reverse complement strand
TGTTGTTGTTGTTGTTGTTGTTGTTGTTGTTGTTGTTGTTGTTGTTGTTGTTGTTGTTGTTGTTGTTGTTGTTGTTGTTGTTGTTGCTGTTGTTGCTGTTGTTGCTGTTGCCTCTGCTTTAGTTGTTGTTGATTCTGTTGCTGAATTACTTGCTGTTGCTGTTGAATAGCTTGCTGCTGAGTGATCGCTGGTCTTTGTGAATTGGAAGGATTTTGACCAATTCCTCCGTACTTGGGAGCTGAGTTTTGAAGGTTAGCAGGTTGATTTGATGTGCTGATATTGTTATTTTGAGTTTGGACTGCAACTGTTGCTTCTTGAAGGGCCTTCTGTGCCTCTTTTCTTTTCCTTATCTCTTCGATAAACCTTAATCTCATAAATTGACCTGCTGTTGCCGCATTATTCGTGGTAGACGCATTAACAACAGTACCACTAGAACTATTTCCAGTTCCATTTTTATCGTTTTTCTTTCCTTTGCTATCTGGGCTTATCAACTCTTCTTTATTTCCAGATTTAGATGCTGAATTCGATAAAGATGAATCAACAGCGACCAACTTCTTACCCAGAGATTCATCAATTTTTTTATACTTGCTGGATAATAAGAACATAATTTCTTCATATTCAGATGACTTATGAAGTATAAGTTCATCTTGATGCAACCTACGAGGAGCAATTGTAGTGGGTTGACGATGCAGATGTATCAATTTATAATCTTGAGTCTCCTCGTCCCATACCTTTTTAGGATAAGCTTCTTCTGGGCGTAAATAATCATCACATAAGTATGGGTTTAAAGGAACTGAAAGGTCGAGTTTTCTGTTTGTCAATGTTAAAATCTCGGATTCCATTTGCAAAGACAAAGGATCAGTAAACTTTGTCAAAGCAGAATCAGTGTGGTATAGTAAGTCATAATAAATAGATAATTGCGACGGTTTTAATAAAGTTCTATAGGATTTTGGTTTAGAATTTGTGGAGACAGAAGGTTCTGAACATGAAGACCCCTTAGTCGTATCACTTTCAGCCTTGGTGGTCGGTTTAGATGAAGCTGATTCACTTTCTGTCTTTGCTGGGTCACTACCCTTTGTAGCAGCAGTACTATTGACCATGTTTCTGTGGTCATAAACCTGTAAAATTAAACACCCATCATATGAGCGTACTGAAAAATCTTTCAATAATTCACTCATTTCAACAGGAATTTCTTCTTTCATAATGTGATACAAGAAATTCTTTATCATTGGTGATTTCTTTGGAATGATGTGTGAATCCTGAGCATTATTAAATTTAAAATGAGTCTCATAGATATGAAAACTTAAGGACGCTGGATATTTACTGTATTTTTTCAATATCTCTTCTGATGTTGAAGCAAAGTGGTAATTCAGCAAATTAGGTCTTGCTTGTTTTATTTGTTGCTGTGCTAATTGTTGCAGCTGCTGCTGCTGTCTCAATAGCTGCTGATGTACCTGCTGTTGGTTAGTTTGCTGTACTTGCCCTGCTATTGCTAGCTTTTGATTGTGTATTTGTCTCAGGCCGAAACCATCTGCAATACTAGACATCCCCTTATTATTCATATTATTTCTTTCCAATATTTCGATTCCCGATATTGATAAATATATCTATAAATTAGTCTTAATGTCAAGAAAAGTAAATTGAGGTTTTGGATTTTAAATTTTTAGTCACCTTGGTTTAAAATATCTATTTTTATTTAAATAAATGCTATTGATAGAAACCTTCGGTTAATTATTGACAAAATGATATATTGCACCAAATGTGGACTGTTTATATGTTCTTAACCTACAAAATCAGACTGGTAATTGAAATTTTATTGATATATTTTAGGTCACGTGATCTGATACGTTAGTCAAATCTTATTTTATTGAATTTTAGCCTAAATATCTACATATAAGATTGTTCATTATTGTTTATAATTACATTAAGTGGAAGAAATGGATATTTCATATTGCAATAAGCCATTATTTCTGCTGGTTTATTTTCATCATCTATGTTAAAATTGAAAGAATCTTGCAGCAACAAATTGTTTTACAATTCTAAATCACATATTGATATTGAAACGTAATAATGACTACTTATAATTTAAAAAATTCAAATTATTGTTCTTTGTATTTCATCTACCTGCTTTTTTTATATTTTTTTGGCTAGTACTTGGATCCAAGTTCAATTCACGCTGAACCTTGTAATCCAGAAGACTCGCTATTCAAACAGCTACCTAATATTTTGTATAGCTTTATTCTGTCTTCTTCATTAAACACCCATAATCCGTAGATCTCTCCGAGAAGATTTTTTATGATGATTAGATTGTCCTTTAATTCCACATCCATTTCCAATATCTCTAAATTATTTAAACCATGAGGAAAAAAGTGCTTGATAATCTTATTTGGCAATAAACCCAAAGAGAAGCACTCTGGGTTGTTTCTGTTTAATAAAATGAGTCCATAACAGAACAAGTTCTGTAAATCTTTATAGGTGAGTTGTTGACCACCTGAAGGAATCTGAAAATCCCGCAAATATATGGCTAGTGTGCCCAGATAATCACTTTTAACCCATTCCTGAGAGTCTATCTTGAACTTGTAGATTACACAATGAGATGTATGACAAATGACTTGCTTGATAGCAGGGTCGTATCGACTTATGACATTGAAATTTAATGTATTTCTATAAAGTGCTAGAGCTTCTTTTTGGGTTATATTTTCCTGTTTGGTATCTGAATTGCGCTTCTTATTCGATGATTTTCCATTCATGATACTAATTCTATTGATCTCATTCAATTCGTTCTAATCTATCTCTTTAACTTTATTTTCAATAGTTCGAAAAACAGATGTTGGTACTGCATGTAAAATTGACATGGAGACAATTTATAATTGTGAAAGCCATAGTACTTGCTATTAAAGTAATTGCTGTATAATTTTCTTCCTCTTTTTTTTATTAAATTAAGTGAAAATGCTTTCAATTTTAAGTAAAAGATTTGCTGGTCCACAATTGACTCGTTCTTTCAGAACTTCTGCTCCTTCTTTTGTCTCTGTCGGAGACAAACTCCCAAAAGTTTCTTTATTTGAAGGATCTCCAGGTAATAACTTTGATTTAAGTGAAGAAGCTGCTGAAGGAAAGTCTCTTATCATTGGAGTTCCAGGAGCATTCTCTCCAGCTTGTTCAGCATCTCATGTGCCAGGCTATATCAAGAACTTGCGTGGATTCAACGAAAAGGGATATAAGAAGTTTTTCGTGGTTGCTGTCAATGATGCCTTCGTTACCAAGGCATGGGGTGACTCTATATTAGGAAGCACTGTTGGTAGTGACCAAATTCACTTTTTAGCTGATCCAAAAGGTGAATTTACCAAGGAATTGGACTTATTATTTGATGCTAGCAAATTTTTCGGCAATGAAAGATCAAAAAGATATGCCTTATTAGTTGAAGATGGAAAAGTTTCCCAATCATTTGTTGAACCAGATAATACCTCCGTTGATGTCTCTGATGCTTCAAAGGTTTTAAAATCTGCCTAGTCTCGCCACATGCTTCAAGCGCTACTTCGATATAATGAAAACTAGCCCCAATACTATCACTGTTAGAGTAGACTAGAAATTAAATATATACTTTCATTTCAAATATATAGTAAACATTCACTCACTTAATTTAAATCAATGTGTTTTAAAGCACTACCTAATAAATCAATGATATATAGTCGCGATGTAATAAAATTATCGCCTCTTAATCTTAAGTTGAAGATACCGATGCTGTTGTTTTATAATAGAAGAAACTTGCTCAATTTCTACAAGTTTAGAGCTAACTTTTCTCTTAATGTTGTTTGCTTTAGGTTTAGCTCGAGTACGAGCGTTTTTTCTGAAGCAGAAATTGACAGTGCAAAATCATGGTTGAAAAATGCATCTATCTCCCAAATACCAAAAAGTATATTTGAAATATCATACAGTAGAGCATCTGGAGCAGGTGGTCAAAAAGTCAATAAAACTTCATCTAAGGCTACTATAGCTTTGCCGCCAGAGAAGTGGTTAAATCCACAATTTTGCTTCTGGATACCAAAGCCTATTATATCTCAACTTTCCACAAGTAAAGTACGATACGAAACAAAGGCTGGTGGCATATTGATTCAAAGTGATTTTACAAGGAATAGAGATACTAATACGGATGAATGCTTCAGAAAGTTATTGCAAGAAATAAAAGACAACTCCTACTTTGCTGAAGAAATGAGTGAAGAAGACAAGATCAAATGGGAAGAAATAAAAGATGATCGTAAAGAGAAAAGATTATTCAATAAAAAAAGACAAAGTGACAAGAAAAAGAGCCGCTCCAAGAAGTTTGAGTGGTAATTTATCTTTTATTCTTGATACCAAGCAAGCGTTGCATATTATAGACATCTTGACAGGAAAAGTTCTTCAAATTACATAAAATTTTCAATTTTGTAAAATTAGACAACTTTAGTTTCTGTCAATAACACTAGGACCATTATCTATAAGTAGAACTTGCCTTTCACACCTAAACACTAGATACGGTTGTCCATTTGTACTGCATGTAATTACAATCACTAAATTTTAATAGAACGATAAATCTACTGAATCTCTATCAAAACAAGTCCTAATCGACAAAAATAGAATGCAAGCTCACTCTGGTAGATTATCAGAGCCTATAGAAAAATCTAGTGTGATTTTACTTGGTATTGCAGAAGAATTGCTGAACCTTGCAGAATCCAATTATTTGACAAGTCTGGTAGAATCTGAGAAATTTCAAGACAAAGACAAGCTTCTAGAAAACACAATTAAGGATTTTAATTTTGAATATGGAATTGATTCAGAAAGCTTTAAATCTGAAATAGATGAAGAAAAGAGAAAGAGTTTGGATTTGGAAATAAAAGTTTTCAATGATGAACTTGATGACAGAACCAAAAACTTTATAACTACGATCGCTTTTCAAGCCACTATAGACAAGCTATTTTCAATATATTTAATAGATCCTACTGAAGCAGCTAGCGAAATTTGTGAATTTAAAAGCCAGAAAATTTCCTTGAAAGAATTGGAACTTTACAATCGTCTCTCCATTTTACTTGATTTTCAAATTCATTTAATTGTTAATTCATATCCAGCAGTCAAAAGCATGTATTATTCCTGTTTGTCTCAAATATTAGAAGTTCTTTTGAATAAGTCAACAGAATCTCTCGAAACATTCTGGTACTACATGGAATCGAGAAGTCAAATTATGCAAGATAAAATATTCGACCAAAACGCTATTGGAGACAGAATCTCTGTTCTAGAGATATGCAACAAACTTACAGATAATTTCAGTGAAAAAAAGCTTCAAGGAAAAAGTGATTCGTATAAGAAAGATACGTTCAATGACATCTTTCAATATAGAGTAAGATCTTTTATTAGCAATGTCTTTGCATTTGAAGACAACACCGGTCTTAACAAGTACTTTTTGATATCAAACAGAGTAGTCAATGAGGTCCCCCCAGCTTCTAGATACAAGAATTCAGGTGATTTCTTGAAAGATGTGATTCAGCTTCATAAATTATTTAACGATCCTTACTTCTATTTGAAAAGTTCCAACTACAAATTAACCCAAAAGATGGCCGATACATTACGTAATGTGTATCAATATTTGATAGAGGATGAATTAAGTTGGGCCTCTAAGACTCCTAAAACTGACCAATTTTTGGTAAAATCTGCTAGGAGTGAACTGGAGATTAAATATTTATCAACAAAATATTCTGATAAGACATATTTCCCAGAAAATTATTGGATTTCACCATTTGAAAATTCAAGGAAAGGTGGTTTATATGATGAATTAAAGCGAAACGATTTGGATTTTTTTCATAATCAACTTAAGATTTCAAAATTCAGACAAATTTACTTGCTCCAAATTTATATTATTAGTAATTTATTTTACGAGTTAAACTCAAGTAACAAGAAGGATTTCCTTAAATCTATAAATGCTCCAGCTAATGTGAAACACTTTACTGATGATTCTCCGCCAGATAATTTGATAAATCTTTTTTATAAAATCAAAAGAGAACTACCAAAGAAATTTAAAGATATTGATAATCAGTTCTCATTCCTATTGCAACACTTAGCTATAACCGAAATATTTTGGTGGGGATGGTTGATCTACGGTAAAGATAGCACAACCGGAAAGCCTTTGTTTCAAAACAGGATACTTGCCCATGCTGAGTTATTGTCAGTGCAAGAAAAATCGAAAACTGTAATCCTAATGAAAGAAAAAAGATATTTCAACTTGTACGCTACTCCACAATTATCTAGAAAAATGAAAGTTGAAACTGGACTCGAGAAACTCAAGTCAGTAGATAAAAATCTCACTTCATACGAGCATCAAATAAGTGCTTTAAATGAAAAACTAGAATCAACAGAATCATCCGAAGATCGTATATCCCTAGTGGAAGAACGTAATATTTTTACTTGGAAGAAACTAAAAAGAGAAAGACTGACAAACTGGTTAAATTTTGGAAATTTATTGCAGAAACTGATGCTTACAGATGAACCAACAAGGAAATCAATCACCGATGCTGCAACTTCTATTTCTGCTAAACTCGAATTTTCGAATGATATTTCTACAAAAAGGAAATTGGAGACTAATTCTGAGTTTGATTTAAAGGAATCTCCAGATCCAAAAAGACTGAAAACTTAGTATATATTTTAGTGCTCTCTATTACATATATCAATGCATCACAACTACACAAATTTTGAGGGTTGTACAAAAACGCGTCTAAAACGATTGCAATGCAAAATTTGTCTTTTAAATATCTGAATAGATTTAGTAGTCAAGTGATTTAAGTAAGATAATGTGGGATGGTCCTGCAATGAGTCAAATTGAGGTAAAACTATCATCATCGGATCATATTCTAGAAGGAAAATATAATAGCATCGAAAGCCATTCAAATATTGCATCAACGAACTCGCTTCATCACACTAAGTACATGTCAAAAAAAGAAGAAACTGATGATTCTAGGCCAAGGACCAGGACTAGGTCATCATCTTTGTTAGACAATGGTGGGAAAATAAAATTAACTGGTGAAAAATCTGAAATAGTTGAAGAGGAGACAGATATTTTACAAGATAATTCAATAGCAGATCTTTCAACTGGTATTCTCGATTCTCCAATTCTGGTTAATAAAAGGCCATTATATGAAGAATTGGATTTAAATTCTTCACCTATCAAAAGAATACCTTCTCAAGTAATGCAATCACCTTCCAATGGTGATATGGCATCCTCATCACCATTAAAGAAAAAGAAGACAGTGGCATTTTCAGACGATTTGGTTAGCGATTTCCCAGTTTCCCCTGTACTTGGACCTATTCCAAAGAAGTCTATTTTGAAATCAAATAGTTATAACAAATATAAACCGCATATGGACGTCAATAATTCTTCTTTATGGTATAAAGAATCTGACTCCTTAAATAATCATGGACCTGATAGTTCTAACTTCTGGGTACAGGGAACTATTATTCAATTGGCATCAGGCTCACCTCAGATCCCTTATTTAGTTGAAGGATGTGTCAACGTGTTGCGTGATGAAAGCTTTTCTAAGAGATTTGAAGCATACGCTACATTAAACAATATTTTTAAAACTAATACAAAAGAATTTTTAGTGAAATTATTCACAATTTCAATTAATCAGATAAATTCAGGCAGTCCGAATCCCAATAGTGCTTCCAATATAAAAACACAATCATCCAGGGAAAATAACTATATCAATGAACTCTCTCATATAGTACGAAGAGATGTAATCAAAATAGAGCTGCAGTTATTTCCAGACGGTGAAGACTTTGAAAACATTAATAGTTCCGGTAAATCGGATCCCTTTAGTGTTAGGATAATATCTCAAGCATTAAGACTTGTAAACCTGATAATGCAAGATTCAGAATTGAACAATTTCTTACCTCTAGATAATGTGAAGTGGTTTTTCGATCATTCTTGTTCAATGCTTATAAATACCAATGTATCCAAGGCTTTAATTTCCTCATACTTAATTATAGTTAAAGATTGCAAATTCTCAAGTAAGAGAAAGAGAATAGTTTTCGAAAATAGTGAACTTCCTGAAAAAATATTGTTCAGCTTAATAAATATGAAATGGTTTCCCAGTGCCTCCGTTATTACTGAGAGATATGGAGCCTTTCGGAACTTGATTATCAACTTTCCTAATATAATGTCTAAAAATATTAGACATTGGTTCAATTTATTATTATTCAATATTTGCAGTATCTCATCTCCATTATACATGAAAGCGACTATAGTGGGTGTTCAAGCATTATTAGAGGCAGCAAGAAGCTTTTTAGATTCCAAAAATGCGTTACATACTGTTCAAGAATTATTAGTAGCTCCTCTCTCTGGTACTATTAAATCCTTCACGACTGATTTGGATGTTGAAATTATTTCCGATAATAAAGAGACATCAGACACTCCAGCAATTGAAATTTTAATATTAAACTTAGAGAACTTAATTAATCATGGAAATTATAAGGTTGCAATGGATATCTGGGTTGCAGTTACTTTGCTTGTTGCTGACAGTGATACAGGCTTTGAAAATTGGAATTATCTATCCAAGTGGTTAAAGGTCCATAAAATTTGTTTCAATGCTCAGGATAATTCGGCAAAACTAATTGCTTTGACCAGTTGGAAAGCAATTGTATATGGCGTCTGCCATAATGATTTGAGCAATATAAGAAAGATAGTCGATCCTATTACGAGTAGTCAAAGTGGAAAGTCAAAGCAGCAAATTATAAACAATATGATAAAGCCAAAAGTGAAATTGTTGATACATACTTTATTAAATGTTACTGCTATCGAAAATCAAAAAGATATTATTGATGTGCTTAATAACTTATTTATATCTATTATTTATACATTGCTTAACCCGCTGACTTTCAGATCTTCAACAAAGTATACACATATATATTGGGACAAAGTGATTCAACCAGTTCTACTCAATTTCTATTTCAAGAAAGAAAATTCTAGCACTTACATGAATCAGCTAGGCTTAGAAATTCTTGCTAGATTATTAAAGACAACTTCGCCTGTAAGCGAGAGAACATTTAATGAAATGAGATGCCTTTCTAACGAGCCAGTCTCTCTTATGGAAATCAATTCTCTTCCTCCAAGGTGGATTTACACAAAATTCGATAAAATCTTGCAAAATGTAATGCTCATATTCCAACAAGACAAATTACATATTGAACAGAAATTGCATTTCTTTACTATGTTTTTGAGCAATATCAAGTTGATTACCAAAAAGGAAGTTGGGACTTCTTCAGCTACATATGATATTATTGACAATTTGCCGTTTGCTTTAGAGACCTTGTTCAAGCATAATACACTTCTGTATGAATTGGCGTTTAAACTTGTTATTAACTTGCATGATACCTTTGATGCGTCAAGTCTAATAAACCGTTCCGATGAGCAGAATGACATTGAATCAAACGCAAATGTGTATACAATAATTATAAAGAATTGCATTGTAAATTTGGATTTGGATCAAGCAAAGGAATTGTTTAATTTAATTTTTACATCTGTTGGAGATAAGAAATCATTATTGCTAGTCGTGGATCTTATGAAGCTAGAGCCATTCAGGAAGCTCGAAAACATTGAATCCTACATTTCTTCATTTTTAAATACAAGATCAGTTGAAAAGTCACTAATTGAATACAAGTTATATGGGGAACTTTGCCATTATATGAACAACAATTTTGAGGTTTTTGTTAAAAGATTAGTTCAATCTGTTGTTAATATTCGTAAAAAAGAAGAATTAAAAGAAGCTGTGGAAATTCTCAAAGTTGATGCATGGACACTTCCAATTTTCAACTACTATCTCTTCTTGATTCGTGACTCCCCTTCAACATATTTACAACAAAGCTTTGAAGATTTGGTCTTACAAAGGTTTGAGAATAACGAAGTGTTTTTAGAGATTTTTAAATTCCTTGTCAGCAAAGAATGCGATAACCAAATATTTTACTTGAGGAATCAGTTAATAGAAAAGTCCAAAGAATTAGAGGGCTTTTTACTTTTTGATTTTCATCAAACTTGGAAGGATTACATATCAAGAAATTTACTGGGAGAAAATAATCATGAACAAATGGATCTTTTGTTGTCTCTAACCTATTCACTGACTGATCTTGATATCAAACCATTCATTAAAAATAGATGGGACATCTTCCCAGTATTGAAAGAAAAATGGCTACTGAATAATGCAGAGCTTTACATAGATCAAGCCTTAATCAAGCTCCAACGACAAGAAGAAGAAAAAGTTTGTCTTTCAAGCACAAATAATGTGAACGATGAAAACATGGAAAAAGAAATAGAAAATCTTCAGACCCGTAATAATAATTGCGTGCAAGATGAAAGAAAATCTGCAGAGGAGGCGATAACTGAATTATCAGCCGATAAGAATGAAAAAGAATTGAACGATGTATCAACTTCCATAGAAGAAAGAAAGTCAATTCATGAAGTTACTGATAATGATGGTAAAATAGAAGATGACACTGAAAATGAATTAGTATCGAAAACGAGGTTAAGTAGGAAGAAGACTAAATCACAGAATGTCAAACCAAAAACCAAAAGAAAATCTTTGAAAACTAAAAAGGAAAAAGAGAAGGAGAAGTCCAATTCCATTAATGCAGCTACTAGTTTCGATATTCATTCATTTACTGCTTTGCTCAACCAGAAGCTTTCTTCCCCCCCTCAACCGAAAAAAAGTAGAAGAAAGAGACAATCACTGAATTCATCCAATGTTTCAGTAAATCAGTCCAACTCGTCAGATATTCTTGTAAGTAGTCCGTTGAAATCTGAGGTTAATTTAAAATCTACAGATGCACTTAAACTCGAAGATACCGACAAGGATATTTACAATGATTATTTTACATCTCTGAATGAACAGATACTAGAAGCAGACAACGAAATCCAAAGTCCCTCCAAGAATAGTGAAATTGTTTTGAATAAATATGATTATAGTGAAATAATGCAAAATGGTTTTAATAATGAAGAAAATAGGATATCTTCTGAACCTCCTGAAAGTCCACTTAAAAGAAAGGCTCACGATATTCATGAGTCCGAAAGGTTTAATAAGAAAACACGGTCTGATATACTTGATGAAAGTAAAAATAATTTGAAATCGAATAATGAATCTGAATACATTGAAGATTCACTCCCAAACTATGAACCAAAATACCAAAATGACAATGATCTAGAATTCAATTTCATCAATAGTCAACCTGCCCATCTCGTCACACTGAAGGTTGATGATGAATACACTGATGTCAAAGATGCGTGTAATACAAGTAATTCATCATCAAACTTAAGTCTCAGTAATGCCAATGAAAGTGACAATGAAAATAATAATTCAGCGTCTCCATATGAACCAGCTGCTCAATCAAACGATAATATTGAAAGTTCAGACCATTCAAATATAAATAAATTTTCCACAGAACTAATTTGGACATATAATAAAGCCGATAATACGGTTCAAAATGGTGAAATACATAGCGAAAGCAATGAGATTTTGCATACACTGAAGGATCGATGTCTAAATGAGAAGGAAACTCCAGAAACTATTTATAGAGAACCACTAGAGCAAGGCCGTGTCAATGCCGATGAAAAAATACAAGTATCCTGTATTTCCGAAAGTGAGGTTCCTCTGAATTCCAGTATGGTAATAGGAAACAGATCAACTATTCAAGTTGAACTTGATATAGTTAAAAAATCTGAATCTACCAATATCAATGCAGATGAGGCTGTTGAAAAATCAGACGGCCTTGTACAAGCCAATTCGGAGGCTGCTACGTCAACTTTGGCTTCCCTTTTAAGCCATATTTCAGACAACGACTTGGAAGAAATGACAGAGCAAGAGAAGTATGACCTAGAGACTAAAATGATGCAGCTCATGCTTCGTATGAGAAAAATTGATCAAAATATTTAGAAGTATGTATTCATAATAAACGAATCTGAAATACGTAATTGAATTATATACAGTATTGACTGATTATATGATCACCCCAGATTTTAATTCTGATACCACCGTATTGCTGATGATTCCTTCATAACTTTATTCTTTTGTTCTTTGATGGACTAACATCTCTAATTTCTGTGACAGGGTATTTATTGAAATAGCATATGTCAATAGTTCCTTATAACTTAGATAATAAAATTGTGTACCATGATCCGAATCATGGTTTCATGGTTCTCTATAATAATCTGGAAAATAAAATACAACTACTTTCAACAATTGATAACTTCAAAACGACTAGCTCTAGCTCAAATAATGTGAATGGAAGTAGCTCTAGGTTTAATGGTAGCAATAATCCTGGAGAGAATATGCAATGTCCCAATTGTGGTTTTTCTTGGCCAAATTATACAAAAGCATCTAGGTCGACCGATACTCTGAATATTTTACTAGATGATGCTAACTTTTATAAAGACAACATTCATTCTTTTTCTAAGAAAATATTGCCTGAATTCATGCATCATGACTACTTCAAACTATTAGGAAACTTACCATATTCGAAGCAGAGCAAGATCAACTTTTCGTCATTGCCAGAGGATATATTTAATCAAGGTTACTTTAAGAAATTTTTCACTAAAATTCCTCCATATACGTTAGGCTCTGGGGCTCATTCTCAAGTCTATAAGGTAATGCATGTTTTAAATGATATAAAATTAGGTGTTTATGCCCTAAAGAGGATCAGTATTGGCGATAAATATGAATTTTTAAAACAAGTTCTTAATGAAGTTTTAATTTTGTATGAATTATCTGTTAAAGGTGCAAATGAAAATAATTTAATAAGATACAATCATGTTTGGTTAGAATTGGGTGATATTGAAGATCTGTCGTCATTTATTTTATCAAATGAAGCTGAAAATCCCTCTGATAAGAAAAGTTCGAAAATTCCTTACGTTTTTATTCTTCAGCAATATTGTGATGGAGGACATCTTGAAGACTTGATTACTAATACATATCAACTAGACAAGAATTTATCTGAAAAAGATAAAATTAATTTGGAAAGAGAGAAACGTAGGTCTATTAAAAGAGGGATCGTGAAAATTCCTGATAAAAAAAAGAATACTTGGCTCACAGACTTCGAAATATGGAAATTTTTCAGAGATGTGGTTAATGGTGTTCATTACTTACATGCTCATAGTATCCTTCATAGGGATTTAAAGCCTTCGAATTGTTTGCTTGATATAAAATATCAATCTAATACTCAAAAACATCAGTTCAAAAGCTTACATGAGCTTAATGATGAGGCAATGAGATTGCCTAAAGTTCTAGTATCTGATTTTGGAGAAGGAAAATTTTTGAATAAGCACAATATAGAAGAAAATAGAGTGCTGGCCTCAGAAAGACGCGGGAATACTGGAACCTTGGAGTTCACTGCTCCAGAGCTTTGGTTTTCAAATTATGATCCTTCGTTAGAAATTCAAAATGAGAAATTTATCCATGACTTTACCTATGAAAGTGATATATACTCATTGGGATTAATACTTTGCTGGTTATGCATTGGTATCTTACCGTTCTCTATCCAAATTGAAAATCAGACTGATCCGCAAATCATTCGAAGTAAAATAGTTGAATGGTATTTAGCTTTAACTCCCGAATCCTTCCACGAATGGTTTCATAGTGAAATTACAAATAGAGGAGCTATTATGACAAGCTTTATGACTACTTATGAGAGGTTGATCTATTTAATGGTCAAGGGACGTAAAGAAACTTCAGATCGGAAAGGATCTAGAATACTTTCCCTGGAAGTTTTGGAATGTTTACAAGATATGAAGCAAAACTTCATCGAAGAACATAAATTTTTTGATTCTTCTGATATTAGGTTATCTTCCTCGGAACATTTTAATAACTCTGACATAGAAGATGAAGATTTGCCTGCAAATGATGAACAAGTCATAGACTTAACAGTAAATGACAGCAATGATACTATCTTAAATATCAATTCTAAAATTGCAACAAACCATAGCGCTAAAGGTAATCATTCTTTTCACACAGACCATGCTTTGATGAATTACTTCTCGCTTGCAGTCTATGTGTTCAGTATATTATTCCTCGATATGCTTTACTACAATACCCTTATTAAGTCTTGTTTACTACTAAAAACGATGAGTTTGTCGAGCTTGCTTATTGACCTATTTTTCTTAAAAGTTCCCTCTTCAAAATTCACCTTAGCATTGACTAATATCGTGCTTTTAACAGTTATAGTATTTAGGTTTCGGCACCTTATAGTCGATATCTTATTCACGTGATCGAAAATTTTTTGTATAGAATACAAAATGAAAAATATATATTGAAATAGTCAATTAAAATCTAGTAGTAATTAGTCTATTATGGGTGGTAAAAGGAAGCTTGAATCTCCTCCGATTAAGCTCAAGTCAAAAAAGCAAAAGAAGAAGGTCAATAGTCTGAATAAAGGAAAGATAATACGGGCAGAAAATAAATTTGATGCTTTACCTTCTGCTGAAAATGAATCTGACTCAGAATTATTGTTTGATTTTGATTCAAAGAAAAAAGAGCCTGAAATGATATTGGTAGAATCTGAAAACGAACATAGTGATAGTGAAATTGTAATCGAATCTGATGAAGATAAAGAAAAGGGAGATTCAGAGGAAAAAAGCCTGGAGTTTACTCCGAACGAATTGGCCAAAAATCAAGATTTTATTGAATTTGGCTTCAGCTCTTCTGATGATGAGCGAGAAAGTGAATACGACAATTATTCAGATGATGGGATAATAAGTAATGACGAATCTGGTAGCATACATACAAATATAAATGAAAAGTCGTCCTACGCTTGGGTGAAACACCACGATCATTCCAAACAAAAAGAAATTGCTGATTGGTTAACTATGGAAATGAAAGATTTCGTAAACTATATATCGCCATCAAAACAAGAAATATTAACTAGAAATAAGGTAATTAGCCAATTAAAGGAGCTGATTTCAAGATTTTGGGTTGACACTGAAGTTCACGTATTTGGATCCTCTGCAACTGATTTATATTTACCTGGGTCTGATATTGATATGGTTATAGTATCTTCAACTGGTGATTATGAACATAGATCAAAACTTTATCAGCTTTCATCGTTCTTGAGAAATAAGAAATTAGCCAAGAATATTGAAGTTATAGCAAAAGCAAAAGTTCCAATCATAAAATTCGTTGACCCTGAATCAAATATACATATTGATATATCATTTGAGAGAACTAATGGTATTGAAGCTGCAAAGAAAATAAGAAAATGGTTGGCTAATACACCGGGTTTAAGGGAATTGGTTTTGATTGTCAAACAGTTCCTTAGATCTAGAAAATTAAATAATGTTCATGTTGGAGGATTAGGAGGATATTCAACAATTATTTTATGCTATCATTTTTTGAGGTTGCATCCGAGGTTGTCCAGTAAAAATATGGCAGTTCTCGATAATTTAGGTTCCTTATTAATTGAATTCTTTGAGCTTTATGGAAGAAATTTCTCGTACGATAATTTGATTATTGCAATTGATGTAGAAACAGATTTGCCAAAATATTTATTAAAAAAGAAATACCCTCTTTTGAATACTTCCAGAAATCCATTCGCAATTATTATTCAAGATCCATCAGATCCTACAAACAATATCACACGGTCTTCTTATAATCTTAGAGATATAAAGAAAGCATTTGGTGGGGCATATCAGTTACTTGTTGATAAGTGCTATGAATTGAATTCCGCTTCATATAAAGATAGGTTGGGACAACTGATATTGGGGGATATTATTAAATTTAAGGGAAAGGAAAGAAATTTCAATGATGATAGAGACAAAGTTATCAATGACGCTTTAATAAATCATGAGGATGAAAGCCAAGATGAAAGTGACGGTGCCAATGGAAATGATAAGTACTATTTTTCTGATATGACTGATGAGAGTGAAGGCAATACCTACATCGTGGAAGATCATATCAAGAAAGATGAACAAAAAGCAAACAGTAATAACAAATCAATTGCTGAGCTAATGAGTGTAAAGACTATTGAGTCTGGCGATGAAGAAGAGTCAGATATGAATGAAGAAGACCCTAAAAAGAAAGAAATAGAATCCAAAAGACTAAAATCTAATTTAGATAAGGATATAAGAAGAGATTACTGGAGACAGAAAGGATTAGATATATAAAATCATTAAATTTGATTCAATTTAGCATTAACTATGTAATATATATTAATATGTGGACTATCAGATAAATGTTCGTAAAAAAATCGCTAGTCTAGTATTTGTTCAAAACTAACAACATTGTCTCGGTTCTGATCTTGAGCTGAAAAAATCAATAGTCTTAAGCTTATTCCCGCCTTCTAAATTATTCTTCATTTCCTCCTGGTATTTTTCAAAGAAAGACTGATCAATGTCGTCAATGATATTATTAAAGATTTCACTCACACCTTTTCCACTTTTTGCGCTTACAGAGTAGCATTTTATGCCATCTCGCTCATAATTGTTTACTAGTTCGCTATCCATAGACTTATCATCTACCAAGTCAATTTTGTTTCCAACCAATTTGATGTATACCTTTTCATTACCCTCACTTTCGGAATTCAAGTTTAACTGATTGATCCAATATTTAGCTTTCTCAAATGATTCTTCAAAATTAGACATATCAAAACAAACCAACGCTACCTTGCAGTTTCTATAGTACATAGGTGTTAATGACCTATATCTTTCTTGTCCAGCTGTATCCCATATTTCGAATTTTATTTTCCTATTTGAATCTTTTTTAGATTGATATTCTTTAGTCAAAAATGCAGCTCCGATTGTATTTAATGTATATTTGTCAAACTTATCATTAGTGAATCTGTGTACTATAGATGTTTTACCTACTGAAGATTCCCCCAAGAGGACAATTTTATACGGTGGTAGTGGAATATTTTCCATAGTAAGTTATGACCTTTCCTTAGATTTACTAGTTTCATATCTGAAGATTATTAAATCATATAGAACTGCATATTGTTCTACTGATAATAAATCAACTCAACTACAAGTAAAACTACAAAAACACTCTAAAAATGTCTTTCATATACATGAAGGGTGGATACCTATATTATGTTAAAAAAATAATAATTATTTAGAGTGGAATCTTATCAACAAACCTAGTTATAGCTTTTTAATACTAGCACTTATCAATGATAGCACTCAATCTTGTCCTAGTCAGAATTTAGGAGATAGTGTTTTATAAGATATTCGTCATACTAATTTATATAAACTAAGATTATAGCATATTAGAAACACATAAGTCCTAGTATTTATATATTTAAAAATCAATAAAATTGGAACCATTTATTTGTATGGAGAATAGGAAACTAATACACTCTCTTTCAGTTAATGGCTCTTTGGCCGAGTGGTTAAGGCGGCAGACTCAAGTTCTGCTATCGTAAAGATGCACGCGTTCGAACCGCGTAGGAGTCATTATTTTTTTAAATTTTTTCCGACTATTTTTATCCAAATACATGTATTTGATATAAATAATCTATACTGCTGTACTGTTTCGAACATTACCTAATCTACTGTGATAGAAGATGCTCCAAGATTGTGTTAGAATACACAAAATGATATAATAAAATATGTGACTTGAATGTTTTAGTAAATTTTCCAGAGGCTGCAAGTTTATTAGGAATTTATATTTGGGAGTACCGAACCGAATAAGCAGCTCAAGGAAATTTATCAAATATTGGACCCAAATTAATTATTCAAGGAAAGCAGATGGATTAGAAAGCTATAAAACAATAGTAAAAGTATGAAATATATATGAAAAGCATACATTCCCGACAAACAAATACAAACTCTAAGCGTAAAAACTGATACTTTCCAAAATCTGTAAAGAGATTTAAGTAGCGTGTATTCATATTTCTGTAACAAAAACGAAGAGTATATATATTTTTCTAGTTGAAAGAACAATCATTTACAAAAGAAGACAACCCAAATGCGCAA
Organism: Schwanniomyces yamadae; assembly: GCA_030565025.1. Lineage (NCBI taxonomy): Eukaryota > Fungi > Ascomycota > Pichiomycetes > Serinales > Debaryomycetaceae > Schwanniomyces > Schwanniomyces yamadae. The sequence continues at coordinate 884,369 of JAJMAU010000002.1, read as the reverse complement.
GTAAGAATCTGTATAAAGAGCACTAATTTGTTAATAGTTTTAACCCTCTAAGATTGAGCAATATGTGGCACCAGTTCTTATTTTAGAGGCTATGGGGGAAGGTTAATTGCTCAAGTGGTAGCTTTTGGTTGGTACTTGCTTATGTTTCACTGTGTAATACATAGTTTTTTTTTATTGTAGAATATTTCCACTTTTATTTGGTGGTTTATTGTACTCATATTCGCCATTTATTGTACTTTTAGATTACTTGAGAGCAGAGATAGTTACATTAGGTCAATACCCTTTTGAAGCTAATTTAATGGCTGAACCAAAGATTAGGATGAAATTAAAAGTTGAAGATAGTCTTAATTTAAACGAGTTCTTTGAAAAACCGTGTAATTTTCTTATCCTTTGAATCATTTGAAATCAGATACAAATTTAGAATCTCCTTGTTCTTTTTACAAGAATTAAAGCTCAAAAATCAAGAACTGCAAAAATACCAGATCTCAATTTTTGACTTTGAGTAGCCCATTGAATTAAATAGTCAAATTGATGTTTAGACGAACTCATGGTTGAAGATATTTTTGTAAAATGTGAAGGGGTTCCTGAAAGTATTCATTATTGAGCAAAATGAATAATTTCGCAGCCATTGATCTAAAGATAAATAGCGATTACAATAAACTGGACTTTCTTAATAAGCTTACTTCAGGTGATCATAGAATGCTCTTAATTTATACTTCGTTTATTCAATAACTGACAAAATCAAGTAGTATATCGAATATTTATATAAATTTGCCTTTAAAGTTAAAAATAAAAAATTTTACAAAATTTTTATACAATACTTGATCAAATTAAGATTATTTGATATTTGACATCTCTACAACTACTAGGAGAGCTTAATATGTTAAATCCAATGATTATTGAATGGAAGATACTAGTTGAGGAAAGTGTATGGATTAACTAAGATACTACAGCATTTTTGAAATATGGCACCCCTAGGAGTGGGTTATCAAAAGGTATATTAGACTTAACTATACAGTTACGTAAAGATCGATTGACTCATAGCAGGATCTATACCAACTTGACAATAATATTATACTGATCTTAAATCTTACATTATATTTGAGAAGAACAATAATATTTTGGGGGACAAATTTAGTTATTATATTATGTTTCTGTTTTACTTCTGATCGGGTCTTAAGTAGATTATATCTATTAATTGCCCTGCTGACTAACATTAATAAGTCACTATACGAGTTCCTAATCTCTTGGTATCTTTATTTTGAGACTTCAGGGGATAAACCACTCTATTTATATTACGAGTTTCATAAGAAATTATGCAATAATCATACATTAATCATTTTCTTCTTTTAGATGTTACAATATATATAATATTATTAGAAGTTATGTTGATATTTGATTGAGCAGATACTCTCTGATACCATGTCGTTATCACATAATGTAAGAGAGCGATTAGTTAAGGATAACGATATTGTATATATGCATTCATTCCTGACAAATTTATAATAGGGGCTCTTTGGCCGAGTGGTTAAGGCGGCAGACTCAAGTTCTGCTATCGTAAAGATGCACGCGTTCGAACCGCGTAGGAGTCATTATTTTTTTATTAAATCTTTGCTGCTCTATTTTATTACTTAGTGCAACAACTCAAGCAATCAGAGCTCATTGAACTGTATTGATATTGTTAGCAAGCCAGAAGTTGGTGAACAGCTGCAATACACTACATTATGCTGTCCCATGTCCTTAATACGCAATTTTACAAGATAAGTAGTTAGAGCCTCACATAATCATATTCAATCTCTAAAATAAGTTAAACTACTTTGCTACGATTTATTCTTTGATATACAAAGAATTAAAGAAAGGGAAAAGAAGTTGTACTCTTGTAGAAATCAGGATAGTATTCATAATTATACACTTAGAATATTCAAGGCAACTGGGGACTAATTCAGTAATTATACTTCTTATAGGCCTATGTTACGTTGTATCTACTGATCGCTCTCTTAATTAACAATTATGACTCATTAAACTAGGTTTTAGTTCCTAGCTCCTTCGATCTTTAAGCTTGAAGCTAAAAGGTAAATTAATCTGTTCTTTTTAGAACGTTTATTCATCAAGAATCGTATGTATTTCTTTGTATTCCCTTATCTTATATAATAAGGGCTCTTTGGCCGAGTGGTTAAGGCGGCAGACTCAAGTTCTGCTATCGTAAAGATGCACGCGTTCGAACCGCGTAGGAGTCATTATTTTTCTAAAATTTTTTGCGAGTATTACGTTTGCAAAATTAATTTTCAGTATTTCCAGGTGGAAACATTTTATTTTACACAGAAGTAAAACTAGTTATTGTATTAAATCTAAAGATATTTTTATATATAATGATAAGTGAACTACTTTAAAAATTTTCTTAAGATAAGTCTCTCATGTATTGATTAACCACCAAATGCAGATGAAAATTGGGAATTTCCTCCAGATTGTTGATATTCCATCATGAATTCTTCTAAAATACCAAAGGCTGAAGATATTCCAATGACGACTGATACACCCTTTCCCACACCACCGAGTAATTCACTTGCAACTGTAATTGCAGCTAAACTGAATGCACCACTAACGGCAGCAACAGGAATAATTCTGGATAATTCCTTAGTGACAGAAACATCTCTTTTTCCAGAGATGGATATGCCTTGTTCTTTGAATTGCTTTGAAATATCCTTTGGAGAAGAGCCTGAAATTTTACTCCATTTGTTAGCAAACCAAGTGGATAAAAGGACAACTGTCAATGAAAAGACAATGGCTCTGATTGGAGACAACAAAGTTGCGAAAAAAGAGCTTGAGTAAGAATTGAAATAGTATAAAACACCTGATTTCAAAACCAAATTATTAGTAAGTAAATCAAGTTCCCATTTACCAAGTAAATTTAAATTGAGGGTTTTGGCTAAGAAGTAACCAAAAATTTGGACATTAGTTAAAACAGTGAAACTGAATAACACTGGTAAAGCACCGTTGTATAATAATCTGATCGGGAATACATTAGCCATACCTCTAATCTTACTAGATCTGATTGGTAATTCGATTCTAAAGTTTTGTAAATAGATTAAAACAAAAATTGCAGCAATTGAAACGTAAAATTGAGAAAATTTGTTGAAAGAAGCCAAAAGAACAGTTGGAAAGTTCTTGTAGTTTCTGATCAAATTTGTTATGATACCACGAATTTCAAATTTGTTTGAATTAGCCAAAGGAATAGCTTCAAAACTGACTAAATCAACAACTATATTAGTGGCTGTTTGTAAGGTCAAGAAACACAAGATACCAGCACCAAAGGCGTAGCCCTTATCAAAAATTTCAACTAATAAGGTCATGATAAAAGACCATCCAACGGTTTGAATTGCGATTAAAGCGTAGGAGCCGTATGGTTTAACATCCGAGCTTAAAGGATCATAGTTATGGATCACATTATCATAATATCCAGTATAGATAAGGCCGAATGAATAAACAGCAGCTAAAAAGAAACTGGTTAATTTTTGACCAGTTTGAAATAATTCTCTATCAGATCTTAAGTTAAAGTTGACATTGATTAATTTTAAACCGGCAGCTAATTGCCAAAAGAAAGCAGATGTTATGATTGGCAATAAACCTAATTCCAATAAGGATCCCTTTTCTAAAGCAAAAACTGATCTTAAGTTGAATAAAGGATCACTAATCTTATGCGATGCTTCTGGAATCAAGCCATAGATTGGAATTTGACCTAATAAATAGATTATACCGCTTCCAATGGTAAATAAGATTCTTTCATCAAAAATGAGTCCTTCGTCAGGAATTTCAACTTCTGGTAAAACTGGAACAAAGAACCTAACTAAATCAAGAAGACGAACTATATAAGTTAGTATATTGAAGATTGAATACAGATTGTCTTATTATATTACTTACATCCAGCCATACTGTTATATATATAATGTATACTTCTTTGTGAATAATCAAGAACGGCACTCTTCAATAGAAAGTTCGACGATGAAAATGGAAAACTTCCGAGGGTAGATTTTGCCAACTTTCCTCGTGATTAAGAAATTACGGAAATGCGGTTAAAGATAGGATATCAGCCATTCAATTACAACGAATACATATAAAACGGCTGATTGCAGAATAAATACTTTGGATATCCTTTAAGAGAGAAGACGGGAAATTGAAATCTTTTAATATAAAAGTAGAAAAGAAAAATAATAGATTTAGAGATCAATGGCGATTGTAGGTCATATCAAAATTTGAGTTAAGTTTAAGTTTATATATATTGTCAATTGTAAATAAAATAAAACTAATATTCATATACTAGTAAATCAAAAAAAAAAAACCCAAACGTAATTATGTCAGTGATTTGAATAATTATTATTGGCCATTTCCTATATCTTTAATTGATAAAATACGTTGTCTAGTAGGTATTTATCAACAAAGAATCAATGAGCTATTCGTATCACTTATTTCAACGTTGTTATTGAAGCTTCTTATATAGTCTTTGGACCTGCTGCTAATCTCATCGAAACCAGACGCCCTACTGTGCTTGTCAATTTCGCCGTCCTTAATAAGCAATTTGATTAGCATATCATTTATTATACTCTGGTCTTTATTGTTGAAGTTATTTTTCAAGTGGAACAGTTTAAATTTCTTAAAGTCAGCTTTGTTAAAATTCTTGAACAACTCATCTCCATAAAACGGCTTCTGTAGAAATGGTTCGGCTGATAAGTTTTCATCCAAATTCCAACTTGCTATATTATCATCTACCAACTCGTTTATGTTGGCGCTTAAATTCCATTCGTTGATCTTGTTCCAAAGGGAATCAATTTTTCCATTTTGGTTGTGGTCTTGTACAGCAGGCCTCTGGGGCGAGTGAGTATCGCTGTTAACTCCAACATCGCTGTTTCTCCGATTAGTGCTGTTTGTGAGATTTGTATTTGTTAAAGATAGGATATCTGATTCTGCAACCACAGGATTGAACAAAATATACAGAGATTGGTCATCAGAGAGAATACTATTAGTTCGTTGTGGGTAACTGGTATTGTTGTTATAGCTTATCGTATTATATTTGTAGGATGGATTCACGGACATCTCTATCTGAATTCCTATCTCTCTCGCCGTGTATGTATATTTGATTGTATTTATAAGACGTTATTTACTTTGTTATCAGCTTCTAGGTGTAGAAGAGAATAAAGAATAATGATATACTTATATATATGGGATTAATGATACATAAAGACTCGGTTGTTAGCCCTGGGCTCCGATTGCTTTTTGCAATGAAACATATTCACCTACAGAAGTTAACAAAAGAACAAATAAAGCGGATAAATAAGTCTTGATAAACTGTCCCCTGATATTTCTAGAATATAATCCTAGAGCGAGCACTCTAGATGGTTTACATGATGCCAGGTAATACAGATTCCTGGGTTTATATTAGTGAGCAGGAGAACAAGAATGATACTATTACACAAAAATAAATGATAAGGCGAGATAATGGAACCTCCCGTAGGAGAGCTGGTGGTGCTTAGCAGATGCGATAGATTTTGCGATTAGTGAAAGTGGAAGAGTAATACCGATGCAAGAATGTGTCGTAACATGATATTTCTTGGACGAAGCTTAGGTGTGGATACAATTATAAACAATTCACTGACTATTCTTCCCCACAAGAAAGTGATAGTGATTCTAAGTGCGCCGATTGATTGCTGTTAAGCAGATATAAGAATGTTGGCTAACTGCACATAAAGAGAACATTAAGTTTAGATAAGTATTTTTGTGCTAATACAATACTAATGAACAAATAGGGGAGTCAATAGTAATTTGACCTTGACCTTAATCAATTTATCTAGTAATGAAATTACCAAGGGAGAATTTGAAGATTAGTGAAAATGCCAAAAATAATTTTAAGAATCATAGACATTTGGAATCATGGTAGATATTGGCAAATGTATGAAATTTAGTTGAACTGTCATCTGAAGTACCGTGTGTTACATGTCGCTTGCATGTAGAATTGTACTATCGAAACAGACTAAGAGCTGATCCATCAGTTATAGCCAATTGGTTGCATAGCGGAGTAGAGATGTGTAGAAGCAGTATCTAAAAAGGTAAATGAAAATTAGCTCTAAATCCACATTTACACAGTGCTGGCTATTTGTAGCAGTAGAGATGCAGAAAATGGAGCATTAGTTTAGAAGCAACATCTATCGAGCCCTGTTCCAGACCAGAATCTGAATTGAAACAAGTTAAGCCAATTTATCTTAAGTTCATGTAGTACTTATTTTCACTTAGAGAGTTATTTAGAAATAATTTATAAAGTGTAATGTATGTCAAATTTTCAGAAATAAACACGAAGGGAAATTAATGTCACATAGACTTAACGAAAAATCTTAAGCTAAACTAATATCTCGTTAGTAAATTATTCTAATTAAAGATAATTTGTGAAGTATTCAGATAGGGGTGAAAGACTATTTGATGGTTTGGTATCAATCATTTATAATCAGTTGAACTATGCATAAAAAAAGTTGTATCATCATGTTACTTCATAAAATTAGTAAAATATTACATACTTTATTACTAGAGAAGAAGTAATGAAAAATTATTCAAAAAATATACAATAGATTTTATAGTCAAAGAAGAGTCGTGTCTCAAAACAAAACTCATTAGTTAGGGCTACCGCACAGAATCGATTCTATCATTCAAGAATATAGCAGCAGGTCGAATTACTTATTGTAAATACTTCATTTAATTTCATCATATAAATAAATTAAATAAAAGATGGCTGTAAAGGGATTAGGACAATTGGATAACGAATATGACGGTATGTACTTTTTTCACTATTGAAATCAATACACACAGAATAGTCTTACTAATGTAATAGGATCGAACTTAAGAGTTGGTATTCTCCACGCCAGATGGAATAAAAAGATCATCGACGCTTTAGTAAATGGCGCAGTTAATCGCTTGAAAGAATTAAATGTGAAGCCAGAAAATATCATAATTGAAAGTGTACCAGGATCATTCGAATTACCCTTCGGTACTAAGAAATTCTTTGAAAAGCAAGATAAATTAGGAAAGCCATTAGATGCTGTCATTCCGATCGGTGTATTGATTAAGGGTTCTACAATGCACTTTGAATACATTTGTGATGCTACTACGACTCAGTTAATGAGATTGAATTTCGAATTAAACAAGCCAGTTATATTCGGAGTATTAACTTGCTTGACCGATGAACAAGCTGAAGCACGAGCCGGATTGATTCCAGGAAAAATGCATAACCATGGTGAAGATTGGGGTGCAGCAGCAGTTGAAATGGCTACAAAATTTAACGTTGAAAATTAAATCGTTTGCTAGAATAAATTATGCAGTGTAGTTTAAATTTATTTAACTTAAGATAAAAAAATTCACATAAGCATTGTGTAAAGTCTTTTGTTAAATTTAATTAATGTTTACCATCAAAAAAAATGCCTTCAGCCAGATTCGAACTGACGATCTCCTCATTACTAGTGAGGTGCCTTACCAACTTGGCCATAAAGGCTAATATACAATTTGCGACCTCGGTGAGGGTCGAACTCACGATCTTGAGATTAACAGTCTCACGCCTTAGCCAACTTGGCCACGAAGTCTCAATTGTTATATTGTGAAGTTACTAAAACGAAGATTAGATATAATTATTGAAGTTTTAAACATAGACACCTTATGTTATATATATATTAGATTAATAGTTTCTTTAGGATAAATGTTGAAATAGTGATTCAATATAATATTCATGGAACGATGTAGCCGTTTCTGTAGTTCCTATCATTAGTTACACAAAACCATTTTACCCGTACAAGGAATAAAATTCACGACAATAAAACAAATACAAACGGCAAAGAAGAATCAAATATAGCTACAATAATACAAATTATGTTAAGAAACTCAATTCGTTCATTCTCTTCTAGTTCAATCAAATCTTCTTTTGCTAAAATGCAATTGTTAGGTACTGTTGGAAGTGTCAACTACCGTGAAACTAAAGATGGTATAAGATTTATCAACTACTCGTTAGCAGTAAACAAGTATGCTCCTAGTGAAGAACAAAGAACAGTTGCCGATTGGTACAACATTTCAGTTTTCAATGAACGTCATATCGAATCCTTTGACAAATTTTTGAAACCTGGTGTCCAATTGTACGTTGAATGTGATGTCAGACAACGAGTAGTATCAGATGAAAACACTGACAGCAGATACACTTTAACAAGTTTGAAACAAACTAACTTCGATGTGGTAAGATTTGCCAAAAAAGATCAAGCAGAAGATGAACCTGTTGATTAAATGATTGATCTTCCTCGGAAGAGCCTTTGAGGTAATATATGTAATTTTTTAGGTTTATATTTATTTTCAAGTCGATTTTGTTATATCGACAACTTCTATGTCAATATATGTTTAATATAAAAACAATTAAATAAAACAATGAAGAAAAAATCTAAAAAAGGGATATAATTTTCAATTGTGGCAAAAAAATAGTTTTTATAAATTGCTTAATGTAAGGTATCAGCAAAACTTAATTCGTAGGCAAAAGCCACAGATAATCTAACGTGTTCTTCAACATGATCCCAATCAATTCTGTCAACGGTATCCATCACAGAATGAATAAATTTACTGGTGTATTTAAATTCAGTTTCTATGATAAAACTTGATGGATAGCCGTTTTCAAGAGCCGAGGCATGATCTGAGCAAGCGTAACCACATTCAGTTTCATGGTATGGAATTGAGTTGTATTCACTAATAATAACTTTGATAAAGTTATTTAAATTGATGCTGGTGTAATCAGCAACTAATCCTAAATGAGGCTCAACACCGTTAGGGGCCAAATTTCCAGTATATCCGGTCATATCTTGTTGAAGCATACCAACAACAGTTTCACCTTCAGCAAAGTAACTTGAGAAAACGTCAATTGATCCTAACAAACCACCTTCTTCTGCAGAATAAAAGTGAAATTCTAAGGTATTATAAGGATTGAATTTACCCTTTTCCATTTCACATACGAGAAGTCTTAAAGCTTCCAAGATAGTTACAGTTCCCGATCCATCATCATCAGCACCAGGAGCTTTCATGAGGTTTGGAAAGAGAAGATTAGTAGAGTCTTGGTGAGCACCTAAGATGACTTTGTCCTCAACCTTACCAGGAATGCTGACAATAATAGAAAATTGATCCCATTCTTCGTGCTTGAACTTTCTAAGCTTGATTATGTCTTTGACAGGCTCGACAATTTCTTCAATGTGTCCATACAACCACTTGGCACTTTCAAAACCAGTTTCAGACTTAAAGTATCTATTATAGAAAGAAGTAAATTTAGTTAAGTTTTCAAGCATAATATTTTTATCTATTGCTTTCAAAATCTTCTTAACAGCCTTCGGGTACTTCACTTCAGTTGGATAGTTGTAAACTGGAATCTCCTTTTCTAAAGTTTTAACCTGCTTAGCACCAAGTAACGCAACTTTATCGAAAAATGAAGTCAGGGATTTTGATACTAATCCATTTGCATAAGCTTCTTCAATTGAAATTTGGTTCGTCACATCAATGAAGTTTATGTTTTCCCTTCTTAATTTAAATTTCTCCAGGTCTCCACTGACAATTTGATAATTATCAGGTGCAAGTTTTATCAACCTTGGTTTTTCAGCTTCTAAGTTAAACCAGCTAGAGAAAACTGGAAAAGCATTAGCTGAAGCAATTAAAGAGGCAATTAACAACCCAGAACGCATTATGATAATTCAATTCGTTGTTTATTCACCAAATAAAAGAAAGTATAAGATATGAAGGAGTTATCAGTATTTATACAGTCCTCCAGTCACACGGCTCAATAGGAAGTGCCACTAACCAACATAGCATATTAAGCAGATAAAACTTCCTTTATTAATTACTAGTTCATAAAGGATAATTTACATTTTAATAGAAATTTGGTTACTGACATTAACATGCTTTTCCTGTAGTTTTTCCATCAGGGTTGTCTAAGAATAGCGTGCTTTTAATCGATATTCGCAACTATTTTATTCTTTCACGAATGTATTGAAGCAAGAAACCAGGACTGACCTTGTAATGCTTCATATACTTGCAATCATAGATATTCATCGCTCAGTTCTTTAAGCTCATTCTTTAACTCGGTACATATAATTCTTGCTGGTAATTCAAGCTTTAAAAACTTACTTTTTGCGAAAGCTGCGATGCTTGCAAAATCTATTAACATTCTTTAAACAGACAATTCTTGTATTGAATTTTGCTTTGATAGCCTAACTAGATCACTTCGGTCATTTTAAAATTAAGATGTAATCAATACCCATTTCTCGATATAATGAAGTTGCCAAATATTATGAGGATCATATACTTCGTTTTGAAGTTTTGAAGCACAGAATCATCAACAAAGAAATAAATTTCAACAAAGTAAATAAATTTTTATAATAGTCATTAATGTGTTCAATTGACTACACTATTAATCCTTAGAATAGAGTAAAGAAATTATACAGACATTTTTGCACCTTTTATTTAGATTTATTCATCCTAATTAAGGTTCAAATTTAGTCATTATTACAAGAAAATGTATTTAAATATGCCAGATAGCGCATTCAGTAGCACAGTATCCATTTTTCATAGAGTAGCTTAACTAGAACTAACAAAGTATCATGGGTGTATCATTATTCATTTGCTTCAATAACTAAAGAAGGGGTGTGTATAACACAAAATAGTTGTAAACAACGACAGAAAAAATCTGAAGTATTTCGATTTATATACGCTATTGTAGGAATAAGTAATCATAGCTTACTGAAAACAAAATGACACTTCCATTGGCGAATAAATCCGTGAATGGTGGTCAGGGGTCAAGGTTTATTTCTCCAACTCTTAAGTTAAATGATCCAAACTTAGATTCATTACAATTCCAGCAAGATAAAAACTCTTCGTCTGTAAGCTCAGCAAGAGGAAATTTAGCACAAAGATTTTTACACCCGATAAATCTAGACGCAGTTAATGAAGTAAGCTATAAAGTTAATGTTCCAAACTTTTCGTATTTACTGCCTTTGAAACTTGGGTACAAGTATATTACTGATTTGACTAAGATCGATTCCATGACACCAGGTGACTTGTACTCCGATGAGAATATAAATAAAACTGGAGCAGGTTTAGATAGCTACTACTTTGATTATGAGAATGGACTTGGCGAGTTCTCTAGATTTGAAAAAGTCGAGCAATTAAACTTACCTGATAAATTTTTTGATGAGTACAATTCCACCGAATGTATTACAAAAATTGGTTTATTCTCAGAAATCGAAAGGTCTTGGATAGCTGTGGATAATAAATTACTTCTATGGAACTACAAAGTACACCAATCTTCTTTCAACAAAACTTCACAATTTTTAACTATTAACCAAATTAGGCATTCTATATTGACTGTGAAATTGGTTAAACCCAAAGCAGGTGTTTTCATAAAGGATGTTAATTATTTATTATTGATAGCAACTCCAATGGATATCCATATTTTTATTGTTAAATATGACAAGGAATTAAATAATTTGGAGATATTTAATCCCGAACTATCTGTTTCTGTCCAAGGTATAATCGTTAATAATTTTGCAGTGAATGAAAAGACGAATGATATATATTTCAGTGGTGAGGGGGATGGAATTAATATCTGGAGGTTAGATTATTCTAACAAATCGAGCTTTATAAAGAATAAGTGTGAAAAAGTTAGCTTAACAAAAAGTGGTCTTTCATCTGTTTTACCATTAGGAAAAATTCCTGGATTTGATTTGTTTAATAGTTCTGAAAATTCATCGGCTGATAAAAACAAGCCCTTGGCGAATATCCCTGAAACGATCACACAATTAGAAGTTGATTCGGAAAGAGATGTTTTGTATGCATTGTCCAATAAGTCGGTCATTAGGGTCTATAAATTACAAGCAAATCAAGAGCAATTCAGCCAACACAGTCAATTAACACCCTCAGAAATTTTCAAAGGATTATCTGCATTATTTGTAGATTCTCAAAATTTCAAGTCCTTCCTGAAGTTCAGGATTATGAACATTCAAGTTATATCTCCAAGGGAATCTTCCAATATTCAATTAATTGCAATCACTAATTTTGGCTGTCGGATATTATTGAAGTTGGGAGCCAATTCTTCGCTTTCATCATTCATGACTAGCTCATTCAACTCATCTCTTTCCAACAGAATAAAGTTGTCAGTTGTCACAATGAAATTTCCTCCTTCAAGGGATGTCCCTAAACTAAACTCAGAGCTCGACTCATTCACAAGAACCAAACAATATTTATCTCAGTTGATCTCTAATCAACAGAAATCACAGCTACTTAAAAATACCAAGTTCAGTAAAATAATAAGTCCTGGTATATTTTTGTGTGTCAAAAGAACTAAAAAATCAGACAAGTTATTTATTTGTACTGCAAATTATGGCTTTTTAAAGAAAAATAATAAATTAGTGGAAGATGCAGAGTTTATAAGATTTGGATCAAATGATGAATCCACTTTAACATACATTCATGATATTGTTCAACTCACTCCTTCGATGAACGCAACTGACACTCCAAGTGGCTATGCCAATATTTCAGCAAGTCAGTATACCAAGAATCCACTCAAGTTTGCTGTTCTAACAAACTTTGGTATAAGTATATTTCAATTGAAAACGTCTGATCAAATATTAAAGTCTTTAAATGAAGCGACTGTCGAAAACTTCATTGAAGAAAACGGATACGAGGAGACTTGTTCAACCTTGTTATATTTGTCGTGCTCATATGGTCATTATAGTAAAAATGATTTGTTCAAACGTAAAGCGCAAATACTATTTTCTACATGTGGTAGTAATGCGAGACTTTTAGATCACTCTAATTTGACTCAAACAAGTGTTCAACAAACTCAAAGCCAACAGCAGCTATCAAATCTCATTAAACCAATTGATTCACATCCAACAGTCGACCAAGTTGTTCTAAGCGATAGATTCTATGGTACTTGTTTGTTGATTTCAAGATTATTTAGAGAATACTGGAACAGAAAGGTTTTTACTGCTTTGCCGCATATTAAGTTAACACCTGGAGGAGATGCTGAAGTTGCTTCAGTGAAGGACGATAACTTGGTAATCAAAGGTCTTAATATTGATAAGAAACAAGTCGAATTCTTCATTGGTTCAATTATAGTTTTAATTGAGTTTTTCATTGAAAATGGTAGCAGCATACAAGGCTTAAATGCACCTAACTATAGTTCAGATCCTAGCAAATTTGAAAATGAGGTTTGTATGAGAGCCGAACATATCGCATTTACATCAATAATTAAGAGCTTAAATTCTATTAAAGAAGGTTTATCTTTTTTGATGGTACTTATTGAAGAGATTCAGATAAACGAAACTAATTTTAATGATATTTTGAAGTTTTTATCAATATCTAACCAATTGAACTTGTTGACTTTGTCGTTTAAGGATCTTTTGTTGCCTAGCAGAGATGTCAAAAATTTGATTAAAGACTTGCTTTCATCAATTATTAATAAAAATATATTGAAAGGTGGATCCATAGACTTGATCGCATCCTCTTTACAAGGCCGTTGCGGCTCTTTCTGTTCTACGGATGATGTATTAATTTTTAAGGCAATTGAAAATTTGACTAGAGCCAAAAATATTGGCTCCAGGGATAATGAATTAAAGATAAAATGTTTAAGAAATGCAGTTCTGTTATTTGAAGAAGCTTACGAGTCTTTAACAATGGAAAATATTGAAAACTCTATCAATATAATGTTTGATTTGGAATTTTATACTGGTGCTGTTGAATTACTTCTAAAATTAGCGTCCAAATTGGGCAATAACTCTAATTTGAATACTTCAGTAACGAGCAACCAATTTGAAAAATTTAGTCAACCATCAGGTCATAGTAATACTGCAAACAATCAAAAAGTTATTGAAAATAATAAGAAAAAATTACAATTGTATGATTTGATCTTTAAAATTTTAGTAAAAATTGATATGAAAGCAATTCAAATTACTGAAAGTAATGATCAATTGTTAATAAATGAATTTCTTGAAATAAGAGATATAATCTATGAAACATGTTTTGCATCGCAGGATAAAGCATTCCATTATGAATTTTATCAATGGTTCATCAATCAAGGAGTGAGTGATCGTTTATTAGAAACGAGTACGCCATTTATCTTGCCATTTTTAGAGGAAAAGTCAGAGAATGATTTGGCGTTGAGTAACTTATTGTGGTTATACCATGCCAAGAGAGAAAAATACTTTGCTGCCGCAAATATTTTATATTCTTTGGCCATTTCTGAATTTAAGTTAGATTTGAACCAAAGAATCGAATATTTGTCAAGAGGAAATGGATTTTGTAATTGTATTTGTCCTCCAAATTTGAGACAAAAGATGATTCAGCTATCTACTATTATTCAAGAACTTTTTGATGTTGCAAATGTTCAGTTAGACGTTTTATGCGCTATTAAATCAGATCAAAGAATAAGTAAAGAGAATAAGGAGATTGCTATATCTGCCCTCAATTATAAAATTTTGAGCATTAGTGATTTATTCAATAATTATACAGATCCTCTTGGTTATTTTGATTTATCTTTGTTGATCTTCAAAATTTCAGATTACAAGAATACGGACGATATTTTGAAGAGATGGGAATTCTTTTTTGAAAGAATTTTCCACGAATTCTTAGTGAATAAATCAAGACAAGAACCAATCTATATCACCATTAACAATTCTTTTTCTTCTATTGGTGCAAAGCTATCATCTAATGACTTAGTATTTCCAGTTGATGAATTGATCAAGTTAGTTGGGAAGTATATTCAAGATGCCGTCGAAGAAGATCCAGTATCGCAGAAACCTCCTAAAGGGATTATCGTAGATATATTTGTTAAGGCTGGTGTTAGCTATGAAAAATTGTATTACGTTATGAAATCATTAATTGAACATAGTACATTCGAAATATATCCAGGATTTAACAATGATTTGAAATCGAATGAGATGGTTTATTTGATTAAGAACTGGTACAACTCCGATAAAAAATTAAGAGAGTTAATTTCTAGCGATGAAATTAGAAATTTAGAGCTTTACACGGTCGAGAAAGACCCAATTCATGTATACGTCAGAGATAACGGCGTTTTAATTTGAAAATAGACTTCAAGAGTAAAAAATCTAAATACTTACACAAGTATAACAAAAGCATAGTTATAGTATTATACTAATTTAATTCGTAAAACTTTCCTTTCTGAGCATCAAACTTTTCTTTATCGAAGATACCATTAGCTCCTGGTCTCAAGTAATTTTCCGTAGTTTGGCGCAAGTACATTTTGTCTGGATGAGAGTTCTTAGGAAGATAAGGTATTATACCGTCTACTATTAATTTTACGGCATTACTCTCAGCACCCCTAGGCATAATAACATCAGCAAACTCTTTAGTAGGGAAGATGAAGTCACTCATTTCACCTCTTGCTTTTTGTAAATAAGCACTTATTACATTCTCCAAACTGATACTTTTTTGAGGGTTATACAATACATCCCTCTGGATCCAACGAATTAATCGGGTATCTGGATCAACTGTTATGAATACCTTAATCTCTGACATATCTCTCAATTCTTTGTTGTATAATGCATATAGTCCATGGATCAAAAATATCTTTTGTGGATGTCCCTGTTCTGGAAAAAGGTTCTGATTCAATTTATCTCTTAACTTTTCAAAATTAAATCTTGAAGGTTTTGAAGGTTCTTTTATATTTTCACTTAAGTTTTTCACTGATATTGCAGAGAATTTTGAGATCATTTCATCTTCAGGCTTATCAATTATATCAATTAATTCATCATTATAGTCATTCAAATCGATGATTTCAACTTCGAGGTTACTAAGTGGAAAAGTTACAGGAATTTCTTCTTTTAATAAATTTGCTGTAGTTCTTTTACCAGCAGCATGCCCACCTGCAATTAATACAATAATGTTTTTATATCTTTTTTCTTGCATGTTCAAACTTCGGTCTATCTATGTCTATTATAAAAAGATATCATTTCATATCTATCCTCATCGCGGACACAAAAATTTGGGATCTCAAGGTTTTTTATATCTTTTATTCTTAGACAAGTGCCAGAAAATTAAGGATGGATGAGTTTGATAGAGATTTAGATAATGAATTAGAGTTTAGTCACAAATCTTCAAAAAATGTGAAGGTTCATGCAACTTTTGAAAGTATGAATTTGAAAACAACTTTGTTAAAGGGTATCTATGCATATGGTTTCGAAGCCCCTTCAGCTATTCAATCTAGAGCTATTATGCAAATTATCAGCGGCAGGGACACAATTGCACAGGCACAATCAGGAACAGGTAAGACAGCAACTTTTTCTATCGGTATGTTAGAAGTTATAGATACAAAATCAAAAGATTGCCAAGCACTTATATTGTCTCCAACTAGAGAATTAGCAGTTCAAATTCAAAATGTGGTGAAACACTTGGGTGACTATATGAATATACATACACATGCTTGCATTGGAGGGAAGCATGTCGGAGATGATTTGAAAAAGTTGCAACAAGGACAACAAATAGTAAGTGGAACACCAGGGAGAGTAGTTGATGTTATCAAAAGAAGAACATTGTCTACTCGTAACATCAAGATGTTGATTCTAGATGAGGCTGATGAGTTGTTAACGAAGGGTTTTAAGGAGCAAATTTATGAGATATATCGTTACATGCCTTCAACTGTGCAAGTTGTAGTCGTTAGTGCTACCTTACCTCGCGAGGTCTTTGACATGATCAATAAGTTTACTACTGATCCAGTAAAAATTTTAGTTAAAAGAGACGACATTACTTTAGAGGGAATTAAACAATACCAGATCCAATGTGAAAAAGAAGATTGGAAGTTCGACACATTGTGTGACTTGTACGATTCATTGACAATTACCCAAGCGGTTATTTTCTGTAATACGAAGTTAAAAGTAAATTGGCTTTCTGAACAAATGAAAAAGCAAAATTTTACTGTTGTTGCAATGCATGGGGATATGAAACAAGATGAAAGAGACTCTATTATGAATGATTTTAGATCTGGTAATTCAAGAGTGTTGATTTCTACAGATGTTTGGGCCAGAGGAATTGATGTGCAGCAGGTTTCTTTGGTTATTAATTATGATCTACCAACAGATAAAGAAAATTATGTGCATAGAATTGGTAGATCAGGAAGATTTGGTAGGAAGGGGGTAGCTATAAACTTAATTACTAATGATGACATTGACGGCTTGAATGAAATCGAACAGTATTACTCCATTAAAATTAAAGATATGCCTGCCAATCTCAGTGACTTATCTTAGATTTGAATTTGACCGGATAGACATTTTTGTATATTATATGTTAACAGAGTTGCTGAAAATAGCAAGACAGTAACCTTATTCAATCTTATAGTAGTGAATTCAAATCTCTAGAGCTAGACTTCCATAATTGAACTAAGTGATTGAAGGATCTCTTTATTGCAATATTTGTATCACGTGGAAGGACATCTCAAAATTTTTTTTGAAAAATTTGGTAACCCAAACACAGACTCCCTTTAAAAGGCAATTAATTTCCTCCGAAAGTAGTAAGGATTTCTTCTATAACGTCTAGGATGGATAGTCAGTATATTTCTTCATTAGAAGAAACATTAAAGCAAACTTTAGTTCCAGATTCAAATGTTATTAAACAAGCAACTACAAAATTAACTAAGGAGTTCTACACAAACCCAATAGCATTACCATCATTATGTCATATTTTGGAAAACGCTCCAAATGATGAGCTTAAACAATTGGCTGCTGTCGAAGCAAGAAAATTAGTAACGTCCAAATGGGAGTTAGTTGATCCATCAGTAAAGGCTACCATTAGATCAACCTTATTGAACAACGCTTTTCAACAACAATCAAAGACTATCAGACATTCTTCTGCTAGAGTTGTTGCAGCAATTGGTGAAATCGATTTAGAAAACAATGAATGGCAAGATTTGTTACCCACATTAGTAAATGCTATTCAAGATCCAAACACTCAAACTAAGGAAATGGCAGTATACACTTTGTACACCTTATTAGAGACTCAAATTCCATCTTTAGTTCCTCATGTTAATGATTTCTTGTCATTGTTTGGCGGTTTATTATCAGATCAATCCAGAGACATCAAAGTTAACTCCATCTTATCCTTGGATGTTATTTCTCAATTCATTGAAGAGGATGCTGAAATCAACGTCCAAGCAGCAACTAAATTTAGAGACACAATCCCAGGTATGGTTCAAGTTTTAAAGGAAATTATAACTGATGATGATACCGAAAGAGCCAAGGATGTTTTCAATGTTTTTAACAGTTTGATCTTCTTGGATAATAAATTGGTTGGTGATCACTTAGTCGGCTTAATCCAATTTATCGCGGAAATTGCTGCCAATTCTCAATTAGATGAAGAATACAGAGTATTTGGATTAAAATTTTTAATTTCGTGTGTTTCGTTGAGAAAATCAAAGATTTCATCCAACAAATTAGGTCCTCAAATCACTTTGGTTGCATCAAAAATTGCTTCAGAAGAAATTGATATTGAAGATGAATTAAACAATGAAGATGAAGAAAATGAAAATGAAGAAGACGCTCCACCATCTTTGGCTTTAAGATTAATTGCAATGTTGTCAGCTGAATTACCACCATCTCAAGTCATTAACCCATTATTTGATAGAATGAACGATATGTTATCTTCTCAAAACCAATTCGAAAGAAGAGCTGGTTTGTTGAGTATCGGTGTCGCATCCAGTGGTGCACCAGATTTCTTCTCTACTCAAATAAACAAAATTATCCCAGCTTTGGTCAATGGATTAAAGGATTCAGAAATTATTGTTAGAGTTGCTGCATTAAGATCCTTGTCTCAATTAACATCCGAATTACAGGATGTTGTCGCAGATTTCCATGAAGAATTATTACCATTAATCATTAACATCATCGATTCCGCTACCTCCGTTATGGCTTACAAGTACGCTTGTTACGCTTTGGATGGTTTGATTGAATTCATGTCCCACGAAGCAATCGGTAAGTACTTAGAACCATTGATGAACAAATTATTCCATATGTTACAACAAGCAAATTCATCCTCCTTGAAATCAGCAATTGTATCTGCCATCGGTTCTACCGCATACGCTGGTGGTAAAGGGTTTACTCCATATTTTGACAATTCTGTTCAATATTTAGAACCATTCATTACTAATGCTGCCGCAACTGATGGATTGTCAGAAGAAGATATTGAACTTAGAGCTTTAACTTTTGAAAATATTTCCACAATGGCAAGGGCTGTTGGTGCTCAATCCTTTTCTACATATGCCAAGCCGTTGGTGGAAGCTGCTTACACCTCTTTGAATTCTGAACACTCCAGAATCAGAGAATCAGGATTTGCCTTCATTTCTAACATGGCCAAAGTCTATGGTGCTGAATTTGCGGGTTTCTTAGATCAAATTGTCCCAGAAATTCTCAAATGCTTACAGCAGGAAGAATTTACCTTTAACGTTGATCCCGAAGAAGACGATTTTGATGCGGACGATGAAGAAAACTTAGAAAATAAGTTTAACGTTCACACTGGTATCACAATTGAAAAAGAAATTGCATCTGTTGCTTTATCTGAATTAGCTGTAGGTACTGGAAAGGAGTTTGCAAAATACGTTCGTACATCTATCGATACTTTAGTTGATCAGATTAATAATTCGTATGGCATGAGAGAAGCTTCGATGGTTGCTTTATGGAAAATTACCAATGCCATGTTTAATGCTACTTACGGTGAGAATTTCAAAGCTCCAAAAGGGATGGTACAACAATCTTATGTTGATGATTCAATTTTACAATTAATCAAAGAGGTAAGATCTGTCACTATCACAAGTTTAGCCGAAGAGTTTGAATTAACAATGGTTGCATGTATTTTAGACAATTTAGCTGAAAGCATCCATAAATTTGGCCCAATTGCAATTGTTGACAACGGCAACACAGAAGAATTGCTCGCTTTAGTCACCCAGCTTTCTGATATCTTAAACAAATCTCATCCTTGTCAAGTAGAAGATGAAGAAGGACCAGCCGATGAAGAAGATTCCTCTGAAACTGACGCTTTATTATATGAATCTGCCTTAGAGGTCTTAGTGAACTTAGCTATTGCTTTAGCTGGTGATTTTAATGAAATCTTTAGCCAAGTAAAGGGTAACATCTTAGCTAACGTCACCACCAAATCTAAGAATAAGAGAGTTAGTTCTGTTGGTTGTTTGGCTGAAATTGCTGCCGGGATAAAGGAATCCAACCCATACTCTACTGATCTTTTGCAAGTATTCATGGATAGACTCGCTAATGATAAGTCCTTAGAAGTTAAAGGAAATGCTTCATATGGTGTTGGCATTATTGCTGAATATGCTGCAGAAGATTTGACTTATGCTTACCCATCGATCTTACAATTGTTGTTTCAATTATTAAATAAGACTGACAAGAGAGCTGGAAGTGCCGATGACGAAGAAACTAAAGATGTTGTTCACAGATCTTATGCTAATGCTTGTGGATGTGTTGCTAGAATGGCATTGAAGAATCAAGCTTCTGTTCCATTAGAGCACGTTTTACCTCCATTATTGAGCCACTTGCCTTTGGAAACTGGATTTGAAGAAAATACTCCAATTTTCAAGCTTATTATTAGCCTTTACGAGTCTGGAAATAACTTGATTTTGGAGCAAACTCCACTTATCATTGAAATTTTCTCAAAGATCTTTGTTAAAGAAGCTGAAAGGATTAAATTGGTAAACGAAGCTACTTTAGGTAGAGAGGAAAATATCGACAGATTAAAGCAATTCCAAAATGATGAAATTAAGGAAAAGGTTGTTGAATTATTAAAGTTTTTAGATAAGAATCACTCTGGAATTGTATCCTCAAATGAAGTCTTAAAGGCTGCTATTGCTTAGGTTTTCTATAATATTAATTCTTAATTAGGTTAAACCTTTTGTACTCTATTGTATACCATTATTTTGTCTTAGAAAAATGTTCTTATTTTTGGATTTAATGTATAATTGTCGTAATTAGTTCTATTAGATAATATAGCTGAGCTATTTGGAGCATTCTTTATGCATTAACTGCCACAAATATTGATTAAGTTTTCCTTACAAGATCAAATTGAGAAATTGAAAACTTTCCAAATCCGGAGTTCAAAGGATTTTCAACACAAATACAAAAAAATGGAACCTAAAAAAATGAATTGTATCAATTTTTCCTTTGGTTTCTTATAAAAGATATGTTTTAGAGGTACTTATATATGGGGCGATATTTCTTAAATCGCCCAACTAATTTGAAATTAAGTATCAAACGAAAAATGGATTCTCAGGGAATTCTTTTAAGTTTATTTTCATTAATAGCATTTGTATTGCTTATACCAGCTTTTATTTGGCATTGTCGTTGCAAAAATGTCCCAGCTATTTTCTTAATTTTTTGGTTATTATTCGTGGATTTAAATAGTTTTATCTGTGCTGTAATTTGGAGCAACGAGGATTTTTACGAAAAATGGAACGGTGAAGTTTACTGTGATATAGTTTTAAAACTCGAAGTTGGTTCATCATCTGGTAAGATAACAGCTATCACTGCACTTGCGTTGAACTTATACATGGTTTTAGGTGCTAAAAATCCAATTTTTATGGGAAGCAACTCGAAGAGAAAGCTAGCTATAAATTTGGCAATTTGTCTTATAACACCTATTTTTGTGATGTCAACAATATATATTGTACAGGCATCCAGGTACATTGTTGTAAAATATAGAGGGTGCTCTACAACTTTGGGATACACTTCGGTTTCAATTGTACTTTATTCCATGTGGAATTTAATTTGGGCCGTCATCGCAGTCGTCTTTGCAATCTTAACTTTATTAAAGTATTATAGTAAGAAAAAAGACGTGAAGGATATATTGAGATGTACCAACTCTGGATTAAATTTCAAAAGATTTGCACGGTTGCTTATTTTCAGCATATTAATTATATTGGGATTGGCACCAATTGCAATTTACAACTTTGTAAGTGATGCGGAGTTTTACCGTGGTAAGTTTGTTTGGAGCAATATTCACACTCCATACTGGGGAGAAATTACGTTCCATGATGTTGGAATTTCTGTTGTTTACGATAGGTTTGTAGATATTGGTTTGTCATTCATTGCCTTCGTCCTATTTGGATTAGGTTCTGATGCTTTGCTCATGTACAAGAAGATCTTAAGGTCTGCAGGATTCAAAATTTCAGAAAATAATAAAGATTCAATAACTTTATCAAGATATCATATGAATATGCCCGAACAATCAAGAACAAACTCTAACAAGTCACAGTTTACAAGCAATTCAGAATGGACAAATGGTTCAACAATGCACGAATTTTCTGAATATAATGAAGTCATGTCGGACACCACTGGATCCGGTAGTCCTAGTACAGTTGGTAAGACTTCAAACATTGAAATTAAAGTAAAAGATTTAGAAAAGGGCAATAGTAATGATATTTCTGACACATTTCCGGTAAATGATGAAGACTCAAAGGACGAATTAAACTTCATTATAAATCAGAATTCTCAATCAGATGATGGCTTCGGTTACAATTTTCAGATTAGGCTGAATATATAATAGAAGTAACCCCCAATGAATAACGATAACGTGTATTAAATTTGTTCTTTTCGTTTTATTTTGCGATTAATTCTTATTTCATTTCTATATTGAACTTCTTTTCTATAGCTGTTTACAACTAATTTATCAACTCATTGAATTTATTTTCAAATAATTTTGAACTTACTTTACCTTGTGTCTCTCTCATAGCCAACCCTATCAAAAACTTAATTGAGCCTTTTTTTCCACCTTTTATTTTTTCTACTACGTCTGGATTCAAAGAAAGAATCTCCAAGCACACTTCTTCTATTGCCTCATTTAAATCGGATTTAGATACATCCTTTGGTTTGTTCAAATCAAATTTCTCTATGAGTTCAGCAATTGAATAGCTAATACTACTCTTATCCTTGATGAGTTCGGTCAATAAGAGCTTTGCGGAAGTAGAAGTAATTTCTTCATTAATCACCGAAATAATTAATTCACTCAATTTTTCAGGTGTGACCAAATCTAGATTTATTTTAACATCCAATTTGTTAAAAGTTCCGATAAGTTCATTAATTAACCAGTTGTTAGCAAATTTATAGGGTTTGTTATTTTTAACAACAATAATCTCGAACAACTTATAATAATAGTCTAAAAACTCTTGATTATCGAATAAAAATTTTGCATGCTTTAATTCTAAATGGTAAGGTGCTTTGATCAATTTTCTTATTACAGTATCCGGCAAATCAGGTATAGTTTTAATAAGCTCACTAGGAAGATTCTTATGTAAAGTTATTTTCGGTAATTCTGAGTCAGGAACATATCTGTAGTCAAAGCTTTCTTCCTTAGATCTAAGCATGATTGTTTTTTTACCATCCCAACCTCTGGTCTCTTGGGTTATCTCCAAACCCAGTTTGATGCATCCAATCTGCCTTCTATACTCATATTCCAACGCCCCATGGATTTCTCCAGTACTACCCAAGTTTTTCAATTCTACTCTTGGAAATCCATTAACACTTATATTAACATCAACACGAAGAGCACCAGTTTCTAAATTACCCGAACAGACGTTTAAGTATTTAACTAGTGTCTGATACTTTTTTATAAATGCTCTGACCTGTTCAAAGTTCTCAAAATCGGGTTTTGTAACTAATTCAATCAATGGGGTATTATTTCTGTTTAAATCTATTTTAATTACCTTATCAAACTGATTGTAGTTACTCTTTCCAGTATCCTGTTCAATTTGTATTCTTTCTATATTTATCGTTTTGGAATCCTCCGAGACTCCATCAAGTTCTTTATAAAGTTCTAATTTACCATTTAATGCAAGGGGATGATAGAATTGTGTAATCTGGTATCCTAATGGTTGATCTGGATAGAAGTAGTGTTTTCTATCAAATGATGAAACTAATTGTATGTCACTATTAAGTGCACACGCCGTTTTTAATGCTAAATATAAGGCTTCCGGATTTAATTTAGGAAGAGTTCCAGGTAATCCACAGTCAAAATAACTAACATTTGAATTAGGTGTGGAATTAAAACTAGTTGGAGACAACGAAAATAACTTATACTTTGTTTTCAATTGAGTATGTATTTCTAAACCACATTTGAGCTTATAGTTTGGATCTAGCTTAAAAAACCTAGACAGAGAATTGTGTATCAACCGCTTAAATACAACCATTCTATTCTTGTAAGTTTGTTTTACATCTAACTTTGAATTCTGAATTGTATACTGTGAATATTTGAAAAATATGATTCAAGTGCTGTATGTGCAGGAAACATATTTCACTATGGAGAATTTGTTTTATAATTGTAAGACTATCAAGAGTCTTGTTTGTACATATATTAGACTTGAATTATTCAATTAGCTTATAAACCTTTATCTTCTCTTGTTTTAGAAGCAATAGTCGTCGTCTAGGAATACTTTGAATGAGATATGGTATGGATACAAATGTGAAAGCAAAAGTATAGGTTAATTTTTGGCCTTTCAAATAGCTTCAGCTACGAGCCAGGACTAGCGGCCGTCAATATCAATCATTAGAAACCTTTTCCAATTTTTTGACGCCATTATTGTGGTAGAATGAAAAGTGTCCGATGTCGATATTACTAAAGTTTCCTTCTTTTGTTGATCAGCTTAATATGGGTCAGAGAGACCCCCGAACTTATCCTTGGAATTCTGTCATTTACCTTGGATGTATAGTCTTCACACCAAGTAGTGCCTCTTTCGCTACTCTGTTGAGTTGAAAGATAGGCAGGTTGCGAAAACGAACCTGTTATCAACGATTTGGAGTTTACTATAGCCGTTGACTCACAAATACTAGAATCACCCAGAAGACTTCTTTTTCGGCTGCTAATAATATTCTCTGAATCTGTGTCTTGTTTTCTAGCGACTGAAGGTGCTTCAGCGCCATTTTGCCAGCCTTCATTTACTTCTGTCTCATCGAACGACTCATCTACAGAAATATAGGATAAGTTGGAAAGTTCACTGGTAGGAATATCATTGCAACCATTACTAAACATACCTCGTCTATTTAAAAGATCATCAACCGCCATGTGGCTATGAGTTAACTCGATCCTACTACTAGCGACTGGTGACTTGTATATCTTCTGTGGAGATTTATAGAGATAGTTCTCCTCCAACTTGCAAGAGTTTAAATCATTCATTTATCAAATATATCCACTTACGCTAGATTTATTAGTATTTTCAATTGAGTACAATACAGATGGATTACAAGTGTATGTTATCTTTTAGCAGCTTTCTTATATCGTCTGTTTGTGTCACATAAAAAATGAGTTTGTACACGTACATATGTATCACGTATTTAGCATTCCACAAGATAAGATAAAGACATAAACAAAACAGATTTTGATTACTATTCAATAGAATACATCAAAAACTACAAAGGTATGTAGTAACTGAAGTATTAAGGCGATATAATTATTTATATATTGTTTAATTGGTAAATCTTCCTTCATTTGGAAGCCGTGAGGTATTCACGGAGCATAATTGCCACTCACCCTTACTAGATATACTGACACTCAATAGCTCTATTTATCATGAGATCACAATTCAAGGACGAACATCCATTTGGTAAGTGCAATAAACTTAATGCAAGACAATTAAATTGCTACTAACTAGTTTTCTAGAAAAAAGAAAGGCTGAAGCTTCTAGAATTACCCAGAGATTTACAGATAGATTACCTGTTATTTGCGAGAAGGTTGAAAACTCTGACATTCCAGAGATTGATAAACGTAAATACTTGGTTCCAGGAGACTTATCTGTGGGCCAATTCGTTTATGTTATTAGAAAGAGGATCAAGTTGCCAAGTGAGAAGGCAATCTTCATATTTATCAATGATATCTTACCACCAACGGCTGCATTAATGAGTAAAATCTATGAAGAACATAAGGACGAGGACGGATTCTTATACGTTTTATACTCCGGTGAAAATACATTTGGTCAGATTGATTTAACATCAATTGATTTCTCTGATTTGAGTGATATCAATTTCGATGAATTGGAAAATTGAAATATGATCGACCATTTCAGAGTCCTAGTCCTATAGCCTCAATGTTGGTTTATTGTTCTGAATAATTTTTTCAATTCTCTTTTTATTTATTTCCAGGTAATTGGGGGGGTTTGTCGTTAATTTGTTTTTGTTGACCATTTTTATTTGATTTCATGATGTGTGTGGAAATCAACCAGAGATCTGTTTTATTTGCGCCTTTTAGTCTTTTATTTACATTTTTATACTTAATTGTTTAGTTGGCTGGGTCATTGGATCGTAAACTATTACTAATATTTAACTATTTTATGAAGCTATATGTATTTCTTCTTTCAAAGGCTTGTTGTTAAGGATGTTTACTTCCTTATCTTCTTCAACTTCCAATATAATTTTATTCTTCTGCAACAAATCTTTTCTAAAATTATAGAATAAAACTTTAAGTCCTTTTAAAAGTGTTTCTGTGTCCGCTAGATCCAACAAGTCAAGTTTTAAAGCATCACAAACTTTGGAAGCTACCTTCTTTCCGTTACCTAAATTGATAAGAATACCATTAATTAATTCATATTCAAACTCGACAGAACATTTTAATTCATCTGTTACAAATTTCTTGTAATCTTTGATTATAGATTTGGAGATATCGTCTATATCTTTAATCCCCTCGTCCTTGGGACTAAGGGTTAGAATTACTTTGGGAAAATTAAACGGATTAGATGCAACGACTACGTTGGCTATTGAGAATAGAAGTACTATCAAAGTATACAATCTCATCTTTAGCGTATTTATTATTGCTTGATACAGTAAAAGATGGCTTAATGCTTTATATAAGTAGCTTATTAATCTTCCTTAATGGCAAAATATAGTATCTCATCATTTTGTTCTCACTGAAACGTGTATATAACGATTTAAGTCTATGGATGCAAATTTTAATTCAACTTTAAAAAATACTATATTGAAAATGAAGTAGTATGATAAGCCCCGTGAGACTTAAACAAAGAAATTATATCTTTCGAGATGTTCCAACTTGTCTCTGGTTTCATTATGAGTTATTATCTGTTACCTCATCTAAAAATCCTCAAAATTACTAGGAGGAGTAGGAACTTTTTAAACGAGGTGTCATTAACCAAACACCTTCTGTAGTTTAATAATTCAATCTTCCACATTTATTACATATCCATGCAATATAGCTCAACGCCTGTATCTGGAATATGAAGATATCTTACTAAATCCAGTCCATGTTGGCGACATTTTTGTAGAAGGATTAATGTCGCAGTATCGACTTTTGTAAAATTAAAAAGATTTAAAACATACTACAACTAGTGTTATATAGAATATTATCTCGTAATTCAACTGCAAGAATGTCAACGGTTAACTGTGATTTAGGTAATTCCAAGTTTCCTAAATCATCAAGATTTTTCAACCAGTCTGACTTACCAGATTTGAAGCAGTACCAATTAATTAGAAACAATAAGCAGGTTTCTTTCAACAGTCAATTAAGTAATATAAATTACAATCCCTTCAATTCTCCACAGCAAAAGACAAAAGCTAATTTTCCATTAGACTTTTTTCATTTACCGAATAAGATCACTTTGTCGGATTTACCGAAAGATGACGGTATTCCTATTTTCACAGTTGAAGAATCTGAAGCAAATGATCCAATTAAATTGATAGAAAAGTATCAAAACGAAGGCAAGAGCAATGGTGCAGTAAAATTAATTTTACCAGAGTCTATTGATAATCTATTTAAAGTGAATTTTCAAGTAAATAGTGATTTATTTTGGTTTCAAACGAATAAGTTATTAAACAACCCATCAAAAAACGAGCTTGATAATAGGCTTCGATTTCACCAAGAGCTTGTAAAATTTCATTTACTGAATAGAGAATCAAAAATCAATGACCTGAAAAAAAAGCCGAACCTGTCTACTCCTGATATACAATGTAAGTCTTCAGCTGAAAGAAATAGCGTTGAGCCAAATGCAAGCCTTTCTCCAAACATGAATCAGGATCTGTTTGAATTGAACACAAAAGAGAAAGAAGGCTCATATGAAGAGTCGAAGCGCTCAACCGTTGGTGTGGAATTACCAGCTAGTAATTTACAGGCACATTCATCCAATTCAAACTTAGACCCAAACATTCTTAATGATAATTCTGGCACTAGAATTGACTGCGCACTTAAAGACATTTCTTTAAATGAAAATTCTTCGGACCTGGTTGCACAGGGTGATTCTGCTACTGGCAACACGGTAGCATCTAACAACATTGATGAAGATAAACTTAATGGAAACAGTGATTTAATTACCAAAGTTAATTCAAGCTTAAATAATTCTAATGAAGTAGTCAAGGATTTTCCTCATAGTAATACTTATAATAATATCCCAGATTTAAGTGTTGATCAAATGAACGACAACGAAAGCACTAGTTTTGTCGATTCCATTGACACCAATACCATAAAACTAGAGTCAAATTTGAAATCAAAAATTTCTCCGCTGATCGAAAACGTGAATAATGAACAAGATCTGAGAAAGGCGAACTCAGGCGCAAAACCAAAACAGCCATCTTTCCTAAATAAGTTACCAATGATTGATAAACGCCCTTTAGATTTATATAAATTGTTCAGATCTGTTTTAATAAGAGGTGGATTTTTGGAAGTTATTAACAAGAAATTATGGGCACAAATAGGGAGAGAATTGGGATATAAAGGAAAAATTATGACCAGTTTAAGCAGTTCTTTAAAATCTTCCTATCTTAGAATATTGTATCCTTTTGAGGTGTTTTTAGGTAACAATAAGTTTGAATTGGCAGGAATTGAGACCAATCAAGGCTCATCTAATATTCCAAAATCACCGTCTCCATCAAAAGCTGAACAATTCTATATAAAAGACGAAACAAATGAGAACGGCAAAAGAGTTATAGATGAAAATTTCGTTGAAAGTAAAAAACTAAAATTATCGTCTCCTTTGGTAATTGGTTCTTCAAGAGATTTCAAAAGATCTATAAAGTTGAAATCTTCTAAAGGAATTCTTTTAAATTCCCCGCATTTGATTGATATAAAACAACCAAATACATTTATGGTTAAGCCGGATGATGAGGTTAAAAGTAGAAATAAAAGAGCTACGGACATAATAGACTCGCCAATATTACCTCAAACTCAATTAAACCACGCATTGAGGTCTATGGCTATACATCAAGCATTATATCAAGATGACTCTCGTCTGACTTCGAACGGAAAGTTTGCATCCATTTATTCATTACGTCAGTTTATGGAGAAAGATTTAAAATTTCAAGAATATTTCATACAACATAATAAGTTTCACTTCAACAAAATTTCGACAAATCCAGCAAATTTCTTCTATTTTAACGAACCCAATATTCCAGTTACAGAGAGAAATGTTATCAAACTTGAAAATTTTGAAGAATTATATAGAAAATTTGTTAGTAACGAACACCCGGGTGACTTATTCGAAGATGGTATAGAGTTAGAAAATGGAATAAGTATATTAAATTCAGTGAATGGATCAGGCTTCTCAAAAATTGGCGATGACTTTATTAATTATAAAAATACCCTAAACAATATTAACATTAGTTCATCTATGAACAAAACCAATACAGCACAATCAGCAGGTTCCAATAACGGAAATGTAGAATCAACATACTTCAATTCAGTCGAGTATGCCACAAAGTTATTTGAGACTTCTTTAAGTCCCTGGAATTTACATAATTTACCTATTATTCCCAACAGCTTATTAGGTGCATTGTCAGAAAATGATTTAAATAATCAAGAATTAATCAACGCTAGATTGAATATTGGGATGACGTTTAGCACCGAAAACTGGAAATGTGAGGATCATTTTACCCAATTATGCAATTATCAATTTTTTGGTGCCTATAAGAGATGGTATTTCGTGCCTGAACTGGAGTTCGAAAAGTTTGAAGAATTACTTATGGAAGTGGATAGTCAAAATAAGGATAGGGTTAATATCAATAATAAAAAATGGAACATTGAGGATCCTTTAAGTCATCTCAAAGATGAAGGAAACGAGCATGATACATTATTGAATTCATTGGAAAATATGATCAATATTTATCCAGATCTTAGACTAACTCATTCAAATGAATTTTTTCAAAAGCTTATTGATAAGAAAAATGCAAGTATGCAATTTAATCAGGAGTTCGTAATAACACCGGAATTGCTTAAGGAAAAAGGAATAAAATTTACCACAACCATTCAAAAACCAGGAGAATTAATTATAAAATACCCAAAGACTTATTCTATGTGTATCTCTTTCGGTTTGAACTTGAGTGAAGAAGTCAACTTTTGTACCAAATTGTGGTTAGATTATGCACTTGAAGGCGAAAAATGGTTAGCAAAACAATCTATTTTACCCAATTTCTCAACCTTCAAATTGATCGTTAATTTAATTCATCTATACGATTCTGGAAAAAATATCGGATTCAACTCAGAAATTTATCTGAAGATTTCAAAAATGTACGACTCACTTTATGGGGAAGAGCTAGAGATGAGGAAAAAAGTTAGAAAGTTGATTAGTTTCAAAGAGCTTATACTAGATGAAAAGTTCAGTGGTGAACTTGATTTGGTTTCCGATGATGAACTCATAAATACCTTTCCATCTAAAGTTGTTTTAACAGACCCTAATACAAGACAAACTTTTATATTGACTTTGGAAAGTTTTTTGAGAAACTATAATGAGAAGACGATTCCATTTGAAAAAATGAAAATTGAATTACATTTAATTTACTCTGACGATAAATTGAAAAATTTCTCTAGGATCTTGCATAATTACTCAATAAATTATGATAGTTGGATGAAAAATTACGAACGATTAATGAATGAAAATTCAGAAGTTTCTTTGAAGCTTTATAAAACTTTGCTAGCTGATGGTGAGAAAATTTACTCAGCAATTTCATCTTCAACCTTTTTAACACGTCTGGATAATAACGATGACTACGAGACAATCAAACTTAACACTTTTAAGAACTATATTGAAAATTTGAGAATATTTATTGACGAGTCAAATCAATTTATTGAAAGTTGCCAAAGTATTTTGTCAATGAAGCATCAACAAAGAATTAGAAACAGTAGTGAATCTCAAATTGTTTCTAATGGGTTGGAAACATTAATAGGCTTGATAAAGAAAATTCCTATGTTAAATTTTTCTTGTTCAGAGATTGATCAAATCTTAGAGTTTAAAACAGAGATTGAAAATTTTGAAAGAGCCTCTAGGGCCTTAATTGCGAAGGAAAACAGAAACATTCTGGAATTTGAAGATCTCATTAACTTGGGTGAGAGCTTCGGAATTGAATTACCTTCTTTAAATTTCTTAACGAGAATTAGAGATAGGTTACTTTGGATTGAAAGACTTAATGTTATCGAGAGTGGAGGAGACCCTTACTCAGATAAAAAAGAATTATTTTCTTTAATTGATTTAAGAAAGTTCTTTGACGATGGAATAAAACTCCTAGGTAAAAATGATATTGAATTAATTAGCAAAATCAGCCTAGTTTTGGAATCTAGCGAAGAATTTAATCAAAAGCTCACAGATTTCCTAAACGTTAAATTTGCTAACGAAATTGATGTAAATCAGCTCGATCATTTGGTTGATGACCTTAAATCTAATAGCCTATTTATTGATTTGGTCAACTATAATCATATTTTTAATTTGCATGTCAATTCTGGTTTAATTGCATCGGTGAATAATTTTAATAATTCAAATGATAAAGTTTCATATAATGATGCTAAGCAATTGCAAAATATAATAATGGAATCTGACCTCGAATTCGATCATTTGAGTCTCACAAAAGAATTAGGTTTAGCTGAAGAGTGGGTTTCATCGATTTGGAAAGAATTGGAAGCAGTAAAAACTATTGCACTTTTTAGTAAACCTTACGAGCCTGAGCAATTAAACCCCAGAATAACTATGAATAATCTGTTGATTGAAAAATTTTGTCAAATCATATTTAAAGTTTCTTTTACTACAGAGCACGATGATTATAAAAGCTCTTCATCCTATATAGCTAAATTTTGTGAAAGTCCTGATGCCGTACAAAAATTCTACTGTTTTTGTCGAGATTACGAGTTCGGAACAATGGTAGGATGTGATAGATGCAATGAATGGTATCATATTCAATGTCTTCATTCTAAGGACCAAGATCAAAAGAATATAGATGATGATCATTACATTTGTCCTATTTGTAAGTTGGTAGATTCAGACCAAAGCAAAGACGACTTTTTAAATAATAGAATCACTTTTCAAAAATTGGAAGCTTATATAAAATCTGTGAAGAATTTGAAGGTTTATCCAGTCAATGAACCGCAAGTGCTCGAACTTGTTATTGAAGGATATTCTAAAGACACGAATGAAATGAGAAAAACGATAAATGAAATATTGGAGATAGAAAATATAAACTTAAGAATTGATAAATTGAAGTTTATTTTAAGAAAAGCATATGGAAGTCCTATCTTAGTAGAAGAATTGCTTACAGATGTTCTTAAATTGATTAGAGAAAATGAAGTTGCAATAAAGTCTAAGGTTGAATCCATTTCAGAAGTTGAACTCCCTACAGCTGAACAACAAATAGAACCTGCTTTAAAGACCCAAGAGAACAATGAAATTGTACCTCAAATTAAGAGTGAGATTCAACATTCGTACGAGCACGCATGTTCCCAATCTACCATTCCAAGTCCATTGAAACATCTCTACCATGATCAAGTTGACTCTTCGAAACAAGCTCAGTCTCAGTCTGCAGCGCAACCTTCGGTTCAACCTCAAGTGAACAATGAAGATCTCCACATCCAACAATTAGGTCACATGTTATCTCAGCCGAATGGTACACCTGAAGTAAACGAAAAAGATATTGAAAACTTACAGGGGAATTCAAATAACCACGGAAATGAGTCTAAATCGCAACTTGAATTGCAACCCCAAATATTATTAGATCTGATAATTGAAGATTCATCATCACCTTATGAAACTACAACTTTACCTTCAAACTTAAAGTAGATATAACTTACTAATGAGAACTTGAACTCAATAAATATTATTATTGAAGCATAGAATAATCATATTAATTAGTCAAATATTGTCTATAGTATTTTAAATCAAAAATAATTTCATTCTTAAACTGTATCTTGATTTCTACAGTGAACCAAAACGCGCACTAGAAAAATTAGTTATCAAATTTGTAAACAAACAGTATTATAGATTCTAATAAATCAATGAATGAATCAGTTGATGAATTGATCAATTTATGCTGGGAGAAGACAACTTCTGGTTCCCTCTCCAAAGATTTTATCTATGTTGGTCAGGTTCATGAGTTAATAGTTGAAATGGAAAAAGTTTTACAATGCAAATCATTGTTTACAACCGATGAAATTAAACTATTAAGGTTGATGATAAAGGATAAACCACTCTTAAAGCTATATAAGATTGATTTAGTGAAGTTTTTGCTACGATTGGTTCAATATCCAGACTTTGAATCTTTATTAAAAGATAGGGTGAATATTTCAGCTATAAATTTGAAGACATTGATTGGCAAACCATTCGGAAGGTCCCTGTCGCCATATAATGAGAATATAATAAGGTATAATAATCCAACTACCACAGCAACTCCTATATATATGAACAGATCAAGACCTAGTTCAGGGCCAACAATTTCACCACCTCTTTCCCCAATCCGTAATCACAGCTACAGATCTGATCTTGCGATGAAGGAACGAAAAATAAATAGAGAAACTGATATACCCACATTTGCAAAGCATGACAGCAGTATAAATGCAATTAATAGATCACAAGTTAGAAAAATAGATGAGTTAGAGGCAGAAATTAGGAGCTTAAATAAATATATTAAGGATTTAGAAATTCGTTTGTCTACAAGATCAAGCGATCATAAAGGGCAAAATCTCTTACATACTCTCAAGCTAAAGGAGAAAACTATTCAGAACCTAGAGAAACTATGTGAAAACTATCAAAATGATTTGAATAAATTTCAATTAAATGATGAAAAAAACGAACCAATTATTCAAAACTTAATAGGAAGTTTACATAAACAAGATCAACTAATTGAAAACCTTAAACTAAAACTAGACCTTGAAGACTCTTTGAAAAATCCAACTAATGAAAAGCTAAAGTACTTTTTAATGAACCTTCCAATTCTAAAGCAATACTACTATTTTTTCAGGTATAAAGAAGATCAAAAGAGTATTGGATTGATTTTTATCAACACTATGACATTGTTGCTATCTACTGTAATATTATTAAATATTTTCAAATTGGGATTTTATACATTGGTCTGGTTATTCGGACTGCGAAATACTGATTCTGTCTATATCTATGACAACTACGGTTCTAGCTGGTTTGAAAATACATCAACATTTTCCTGGTGGAAAGAGATAGAATGGCTAGAATATTTTGTGTATAGTTTTAATGATTGGATATACGACTGAAATAAAACCTAAAACATTAATATTAATATACATAACAATTTTTTTTTTGAAAAATTACATTAGATATTTATTGCTATAAATACATAAGATAACAAAACAATTTTTTAACTTCAACCAAAAATGAATTAAGGAACTTAGTTCATTTGCTTGACTAAAGCGTTAATGTAGTTTTCTCTGTTACCGGTATCACCACCTTGGATGAAATGTTGGAACTTTCTGGCTCTGAAACCACCGGTTGGGTTAGATAACTTGAATGGCCATAAGAAGTTGTTGACTTGCTTGAAGTTTGGACCAACAGTGTAGATTTCGTGAATTAAATCTTCAATAGATAAAACACCGTACTTACCCAAGTTAGCTTCAATAATAGCGTTGTCAGATAAAGCAATTCTTTGCTTGTTAACCTT
Organism: Schwanniomyces yamadae; assembly: GCA_030565025.1. Classification (NCBI taxonomy): domain Eukaryota; kingdom Fungi; phylum Ascomycota; class Pichiomycetes; order Serinales; family Debaryomycetaceae; genus Schwanniomyces; species Schwanniomyces yamadae. The sequence goes on along the minus strand of JAJMAU010000002.1, from coordinate 849,432 downwards.
ACCGAAACCTCTCTTGTAAACCAACTTTCTGATGGTAGATAAAGATGGGTAACCGTAAGCAATGTATGGTTCAGCCAACTTAAGCAATTCAGAGGTAGCCTTGGTTAATCTAACAAAGACACCGGCATTAATTTGAGTCAATCTTAATAATTGTAAGACCTTTCTTGGCTTTGGTGGAATCTTCATGATACCCTTGATTCTGACGACGAAGACTAACTTTGGTTGAGCTTCAACGTAGTAAGAACCAGAAGCCTTAGCATCTCTCTTAGCCTTAATAACAGCACGTTCAGCTTCAGCGTATTCCTTAGTGTAAGCAGCGGTTCTGTCAAAGATGATTTGACGTTTTTCCTTGCTAGCCTGTAAAATAGTTAGTATTGTAATTCATAAACGATCACATAATTGTCTAGTTGTTAATTATTTTCTCAGTCCCGAAAGATGGTTAACGAACGACAACATCGCCGAAGCTAGTCATATTCAAAGGTGGTTGTTTTCATCTTCAAAAATAGATTTAAGTGTTGACAATTATAGAGTTAATTGTAGTATACATACAGCTTTTCTAACGGCCTTTTCAGCAGCACGTTCTTCAGCAGTCTTTTGTTGAGCCTTGGACTTCTTGACTAAAGTTTCTGGTTTTAAGGTGCTATAATAATGTTAGTATTCTAATATTTATTGATTGATTTAATAAATGACGCTTCCTCTAAAAGAATTAAATAAAGAGTCGATCATGCTTTACAATCTGGAAAGATTTGTAAACGAATATAGAACTGAATAGCCAAATTCATTCTAACTCACATGCAACATCCTTAGAGAATACTCAGAGGAAAACAGATTTATCAGGCATTGGCAGAATGGAGTCTTTGTGAATATAAATATTCAGCTGCAAGATAATCTAGCTTTCCCTTGGCAATTATATTTAATCAAAGTCAATATGAAAATCAAGGACTGACGATGACAAGACCTCACATTGCTATGAGAAGTGGAATAATGATCTTTGTCATACGAAGACTGAAAGAACTTTTCCCTAAATCATGAAATAAAATTTTCACTAACGAAGAGCTAAAGTTTCGATTGAAAAATTATTAATTCCACGATTCCATTTGCTTGAATCCAATAAATCCTCATCTATTAAGTTTGAGGGTATTGTTTCCAATTAATTGTTACATACGTAGCCATTTTGAATGTTATTATTGAACAGTAATGAAAAAAGAAAGAAGTGCTTAAGAACAAGTTTTTAAGTAAGACAATTGAGAGCATCTGAGCGAGTGAAAAAATTAAAATTACACAAAAATGTTTTTTTTAATTTTTCAATGGTTTGGTCATGCTGATATCATGCGTATTTAAGTCGTTAGGGCTTCACAATTTCCTCTCCATTCCTCACCTAAAATGATTGGAATCATGGAGTCGAAGCTAGCAATATGTCGTATAATAACTTAGACTTATAGCAGGAAATTGACAGCTTATTTAAAGAGGTGAGTATAAAATGTAGCAAAAACGAGGTTCAGTAGAATAGTTAGTGAACTTGAGTTTTGTCTTATTGCCTGCATTGAAACATAGAAACAGATTATTGCGTTTAGCGACTTCGAAGATACCTGGATATAACTGGTCGATGGGTTCGTTAATGATAAGGTTTGGTATCATTTAGCAATTTTTCGAAACGCCATAAAATCCTTATTGTTGATAACAGCGAGAAATTTGATATCATATCGAGCCTATCAGAAATGCACGTCTGGAAAATAACTAGAATTGACAATCATTAATGAAATGCATCACTATATCAATAATAGGATGTATGGTAAATTACAGAGTAAAAGATTCCACGGTTTAGTTTGCCATTACAGAGATATCTGAGATTTTTAGTAGTCTTCGTTTGGGTCAAATCGTAAGAATAGACGAAAACCGAAAATTTGAAATATAGCTACAGAAGTTTTCAGGCAGAGCATAACCGGAGACGATACTAATGTAGAATTGTTCTGCAGAGAGCAGGTATATCTGAAACATCTATACTATCTTTCATAAATCTAGCTAATTAATCAAAAAGATTTATTGGATTCTTATCTTAATAGAATGTGCTAAGCCCACCGGGGTTTAGTCCTTGTGTCACTACGCATTATACAATTATCTGTATGCAAATTAATACAACATGAGTGTTTCTCGAATTATTACATCAAACTATCCGTACATCTTCTTTCGAATAACAGTCATATTCACTAACACAATAAGTTTCAAGTATGTAATAAAATATGCTATTCCGTTCTCGTTCCATCACCATTTTTGTCTTTTACAATTATTAGTATGAAGCTTACAATTATTGGTATGAAGACTTACAATTATTGGTATGAAGACTAGCCAGAACTTTAAAATCTTGCCAGTTAGATATACTTAGTTGTGTATACAATAATACACATCCGATACCGCAGAGACAAATAGGCAATTATTGCCATTTTCTTATCGTGGTTGTTTTTGTCATATTAAGTAAATGCGGCTTGTTAATTAACATACATATCTAATTTTGATAGCGATGGGACCTACATTTGAATTTATATAACAGTCTAATGCAATAATCGAGTGATTTTAAAAGTTGATACAAGTATAGAACGATTATTCTAGCTATCATGTCAAATATTCATCCAGTTCTTTCTGGAGAACAAATTTTGGATCAAGTAAAATCCAATAAACTGTTTTTCAACAATACGCAAAATGTAGAAGAGCCTCAAATCAATGCCTTATTATCACTGTCTGACGATGCTTTATTGGCAGAGATTGGATATAAGCCTGAGCTTAAGAGGCATTTTTCTACTTTGCAGGTATTTGGGGTTGCGTTCTCCATTATGGGATTGCTTCCATCGATTGCGAGTGTTTTGGTTGATGGTTTGACAGCTGGTCCTGCTGGAGCCTTGTGGGGGTGGGTAATTTCAAGTTTTTTCATTTTTACAATTGGTGTTTCTATGGCAGAAAATGGTAGTTCACAGCCTACTTCAGGGGGATTATATTATTGGACTAATTTCTACGCCCCACCAAAATTTAAGACTATTCTTTCATATGTTGTTGGTAATACCAATTCGATTGCTTTGATAGGAGCCTTGTGTTCAGTCAACTATGGGTTTGCTCAAGAATTATTGTCAATTGTCGTTATTGCTAAAGATGGAGACTTTGAGATCACCACGGCAAAGACTTATGGTGTTTTCGTTGCTTGTACAATAGCTCATATTGCCATTACTTGTCTCTCTTCTAAGAATTGTTCCCAACTTCAAACTACTTCAATTATTGTCAATGTAGGGCTCATAGTTCTATTTATAATTGCCTTGCCAATTGGTGCTAGACACAATTTTAAGAGTGCAAAGTATGTTTTCACTCAATTTGACAACTACAGTAACTGGCCAATCGGCTGGACTCAGGTTTCCTCTTCCTGGTTACTGGCAATTTGGACTATTGGTGCTTTTGATTCTGCTGTTCACATGTCTGAAGAAGCCAAGAATGCACATAGAGCTATTCCTGTTGGCATATTAGGTTCGATTTCCGTTTGTTGGTTTACTGGAACTATTATTTTAATTGTGACTTTATTCTGTATTCAAACTGATGACATTTATGGCCACATATTAGAAACAGATTTCGGTCAACCTATGGCACAAATTATTTTTGATGTCTTAGGCAAGAAATGGACAATAGCTTTTATGACTTTGATCGCATTTGCACAATTTTTAATGGGTGCCTCTATTTTAACTGCAATTTCAAGACAAATTTGGGCTTTTGCCAGAGATAATGGTCTACCATTTTCCTTCTGGATTAAAAAGGTAAATAAAAAAATGTCGGTTCCGATAAATGCTGTCTGGTTTGGCGGTATCATGGCTATCATCATTGGGTTGTTATGTTTAATCGGGACAACAGCTTCTAGTGCTTTGTTTACACTCTATATCGCTGGTAACTATTTCGCTTGGGGGACTCCTACATTTTTAAGACTTACTTTCGGAAAACATAAATTTGTTCCAGGACCATTTTATACGGGTAAAATTCTTTCTCCTATTTTTGGCTGGGTATCTACCACTTTCATCATATACACCATTGTTATGGTAATGCTTCCAACGGATAATCATCCGGATAAAAATACAATGAATTACACATGTGTGATAACACCGGGTGTTTGGATTTTATCCTTGTTGTATTACTATGTTTATGCACATAAGATTTATCATGGACCTCAAAAAACCGTTGATATTGATGATGATGACACTTCTAGCAACTCCTTCAATCCTGTTGAGACTACTGTCTTAGAAGGAGTGAAATCTGAGTTGACTAGAACTCAAGTCTACGAAAAGGCTTAAAATCCAATTTTTCATTTTCATTTATAAAACAACGTAAGCCATATATATATATATATATAAATTGTGAAATTATTATTAGTGTCAAATTTAAGTACAAAAATAAGTGAAAAAAAAGTTAGAACTTAATGACCGAATGAATAATCACCTCTTATCCATCTGTTTACCATATCTAAAGAGTTTTCTGGTTGATTATAAGGAACCATATGACCAGCATCATAAACTCTCAAAAATGTAAAAATTCCATAATTTTTGACTTCACCAGCTAATTTTCCATCCTTTGTGAACCATGGCTTCAAGTTTTCAGCTGCAAATTGATCATGTTGAAAGTAGTCTAATTCATCGGACCAAGCGTGGTTTCCCAACCAGTTACAAATAAAATCTTTATCACCAGCATAAATTAAAACGGGTATACCTTTCTCTAATAATTCAGCAGCATAAGTCTGAAATGGCTTTGGCTCATCACCACTAAAAAGAAAACTGGTTCCAACTGAATTGGAACAACCCTCGAATTTTTCTATGTTTTCTGCACCAACAGCCTGCTTAACAAACTCCAAATTTAAATATTCTTCAAGGTAATTCATTGCCTCATAACAATATGCGCTGTCTTCGCATTTCATTCTAATATCATAAACATTCAATCCTGTTTTACTATATGGGTCCAATAATTTGGAGTTGCAGTAAAGCGAAGCTGGAATGCAAGTGAATACACTAGGAGCATCGTAGCAAAGTTTGACTAAAGTAGCACATTTTGGATAATCTTTTTCCATTGTCTCACATTCTTCTTCCGAAAGAACGGGTTTATATCCACCTTCACCGCAGGCCATTGGTTTATAATAGGCTGACTGAGTAAGAGAGTCTGTTAAACCATTTCCAATCAAAACTGAAGATAATTCAAAAGTTCTATCAGCACGATTAATGATCTCACTGGCAAAACTTGGAATATAATGACCAGCATATGACTCTCCTGCTATGTGAAATGTATTTTGTAAGAATTGAGGAAATTTTTGGAAGAATAATTCCAAGAATACAAAAACATCCTTTGCAGCAGCATCGGTACTAGTGATATCATCTCCTTCGGTATAAGAATATCCAACACCAACTGGCTGATCCAAAAATATAACAGAAGCATTTGAATTCCATGAGTATGGGTTAAAGTTAGGTTGAAGGGTAGCATTGATCAGTGATGGTCCTAACTCAAAAAATAAACCTGTGGAAGAGGAGCAACCTGGACCGCCGTTCAACCATAAAATAACAGGGTCATTCTCTGGATCATTTCTAGACTCAAAGAACCAGTAAAAAAAATGTTTCCCTAAGCTTTCAACATCCAAATACCCAGTGTACTGCTCAACAGTATCAATCCCCAACACTTCAGGAAACGTCTTTTTAACTCTAAAAGAGTAATCCTCAAATCTATCATTTGACAAAATCTCAAATTCAGAATGCTTATTGGATTGCTCAGAAGGCTTTTGGATCTTTTTCAAACTATTTTCAGTTTCTCTTATCTTTCCCTCCACTTTTGTATTGTACTCCCTAATTTTTTGTTTCAATAATTCAGGACTGAATTCATTTTGCAACATTTCCCAAGCAGACACTACGTCAGGATTATGGCTTTCTTTAACATCTCCTAACATTTTTCTTTGCTCTGCTAATATATCTGTGTGAACATAATCTAGTGCAATTTCTTCTTCGGTATTCAATATGAATTGTCTGATTCCATTTAACAGAAGATTTGGAAGCAAGAATGCATTAGCAGTTGCAGCTGATGCTGTCAACACTTTAAGAAGAATTGAAGTCCTCATTTCGTCTCTTGGTATCAGTGATTGATGATATTATAGTAAATTTAATCAATTGTGGCGAATAGAGCTTTATATTTGAAAAAATTTAAGTTCCGATAAGGTTCATCCCTTGGCTGGGGCCAAACGGCTCCAAGATGTTTGTGGTACGACATTTGTTGTTTGTCGCGACATACGACATTTTATGTTGGATGTTTGGAAATTTTACATCAACAGCATATGTTATTGTAGGGGTCTTAAACTATTTATCCACTCGAGTTGATAGTTAAAATATGAGTGTGCCTCAGCCAACCCCGATAAGTGTATTAAATCTGAAAAAGATATTGCATTTAGCTCCAAACAGCATCAATGGTAATGGTTATTTACAGCAAAACCTAATTGGAAGTGGACACCAAGGTCCGGAAATTATGACCCGTGTAATCATGTCTTTGAGGTCTGGTATTGAATCTGAGATTGAATGGTCTTTATCATATTTGACTCATTTGTCATGCTCTGATTCTCATTTGATAGATTTCGAGAAGCAACCATTTTTAGGAAACGAGTTGATAAAATACTTTATCAAGCCTTTCCAGTTGATGTTAGAGGGAGTCGAGATAAACAAAGAAGTAATGCTGTTAAGTTTAGACTCTCTATTGAGTATAAGGAATTTATCGCAAGACCTTAGTAATCAACAATGGTTATCTCAAATCAAACCATTGAAAAAGAATATTTTAGAAGTTTTGAAATTTTTTATCAATTGGTTCTATCAAGGAGGTAGCAAATCCTACAAATTAATACAATATAACGATCTATTCAAAGAGGGATTTAACTACTTGGTTGACTTAATTGAAACTTTGAGTTGTTATTATATCGATAATACTAAATCTGACCCATTGTTCCATCAATTATTACTTGCATCAACTTTAACAAATGATAAATACTTGTTCATAAATATTTTAAAAAGTTTGTCGCATTTATTAATCATCAAAGACAAATCATTGAAGTTAGAAGATGAAGATGATCATAGCAAGCAAGAAGAAGAGACTATTGAACTTGCTCCGAATAATTGTATTGACTCAATCACTGAGTCCCAACTTGAACACTACGCGTCATACTTATTATTGAATGACAATGATCTTTCTTTTGCAGTATTATATTTTTTCAAGCAATATTTGAGTTCTGAAGCTTTAAATCCTCAATACCCAAATTCCGTTAACGAATCTCAATTATTTAGATTGAACAAGTTATTACAGGTGAGCTCTTCAAAATCAACATATCACACATTAATGAAACAATTGCCATTGTTAATTGTTTCCAACTTACCTTTATATGATCCTTCAAAGGTCCCAAGTGTACCATCATTGAATCTTTCAAAGAGATCACAGTTTTCTGGTGTTCCAACTACTTTGCCACAATTGCCAGACCAATTATATGACATCATAGTTAAATTTCCTGAACCTTTAAGAGCGTCTACATGGTTACGTTGCTGTTATGAACCATACGTAAATGTAAACCAGCAAAATAGAACTTCTGATGGGCTTCAAGGTGAAGTAACACAAATTTCATTGTGGAAATCCTACGAAAAGCAATTTGAAGAAGTATGGCAAACTTCAAAAACTCAGCCAAACCCCGAATGGCCTCCTCTACTCCCAGCAGTTGATTTTATCAAGAATGTAAATGCTGCTTTCCCAAATTCTGAAGCAATGGTAGTAAATTTAGAATCTGGATCACCAGGTGAGGCGCCTAAGAAAAAGTTTATTATTAAAGGTATTCAACCTAGACAGTTTGTCGTCAATATAGACGTGGGTAACTACGAAGCATTAAAACAACAACAATCGATTGATGATTCCACTAACAACCGAGAATTGCCAATTGGTCATATTGATTTGGATAAATTTGACCACAGTCTTACTAATTTGTCAGAAACTATTTTGACTCAAGGTAGACAAGTCAACAAGAACCTGAAAGAAATTAATCAACTCAATTCAATAAGTTTTGAATTGTTGGACTATATTATAAATGAAATCTTTAATACAAGCAACGACTCCGAAGAATTTGAGAATGTTTTCAGGTTTTACAATAAGCACTGGCTACCAGAATTAGTGTATTCTAACCCAGGGTTAATTGAAAGTGGCCTAATTAGTGACCATTGGTTAAAATATTTGATATAGTTATATGTGTATGTATAGAAATAATTAAGATTACTGATTATGTAATCATTAAAATTGATCGCATCATTAAAATGAAAAAGCTAGTTTGTTTAACGTTTTTACATATGTTATCAAGTCACTAAAATATGTCACAACCAAGACTTCCGTTTAGCGTTCGTGCTACCGATATCTTGCATAGAGCTACTGTTCTTGGGTTATTTGGTATTTGCGTTGTCGGTTTAGGAAGTATTTCATTTAATATTTGGGCAAACTCCGATTATGCCCCAATGAATAAGAATAAGTTAAAATTTCAGAAGTCAGAATACGAGCAAGCTCGTAAAAAGGATGAAGAAAATTAGGATGATTAGATTAAAGATGTTAATTATCTGAAGATTTACAAGATATTAACTAAATATAAATATGCTCTGGGTGCAGTTGAAAAATAATAATTGTTCGAAATTTTTGTAAATAGTATAATCAATATATTATTATTTGAGTTTAACTAAGACTAAGTTTTAATTCGCTTTGTAGTTCCGACTTCTGAAGCTTTCCTCTTCATGTTTTTTGTTTTTGATTTCGACTGGGATTTGGATTTGGATTTAGAGCTGTGTTTCCTAGGCTTCTTCGAATGAGTAAGGTCTAATACATTTTGAATATACTTATAACTAGCTTCGTTATTCTTTTCATATTTCTCGTTTTTCAGACTATACAATATAACAATATCATAATCAAAATGAAAATCTTTTCCACATTTTGGGCATTCACTTTTGACTGGTTCTTCAGTTAATTTCAAATGTTTAGATAACTCTGTCAAGAGACGATAAGATAGAGCGCAACCACAAGGCCTCAAATATGCAAATACACTGGATTTAGTAGTATGCTCTTTCGTTACAGGGCATTCTACAATTGGATTCCCATCTATTAAATTCCAGGTTAAATTCACATTTACCAAATCACTCAAAGATTTAATATGATCATATGGATCTTCTTTTTGGCTTTCACTTTTACTTGTCTTTTTCTTTATGATGTATTCTATAATTTTCTCTTTGAGATATAAATTACCTTTGTAATCCCCCACTATAGGTGATTTATGTTCAGAATATAACGGCAAAGAAGAAAATGCACAAGTAGATAACACTGAGATATCTGTATCGTTTGATTCCTTATTGTTGCTCGAAGCAGCTCTACCTTTGGAATGAAGAGATAATATATCTTGCCTTCTAGCTATTGTTCCTCCGTCGTTACCCATGTCTTCTATTAATTTAAGATGCAAAGTCTTGATTTCAAATTTGAAGAAATTGTGTACGCGCCATAGAAAAAATGCAAATTACTAACGATAACGCAAATTTCATTAGAATGGAGAAAAATTTATTGGTAATATAAAAAAAATAATTATAACCCATATATAGATAAAAAGTGTCATCTCTTGCTGATAATAGGTTGTTCATGTGAGCATTAATTGACCATTCAAGTATTGATTGCAAAAAATAGAAGTCCTGTCAGAGCTTCTATCTTCTAAATACCAACGTGGCGTACAAGTATATTGCAACCAATATAATGAAATAATAAATTCACTAGTTTCAGCTTTTGATAGATTTATGGTCTACGGTACGTCAAAAATCCTGCTTTGACACCAACCTTGGTATACAACAATTGAGCTCTATGGTTCTCAAATTGTGTAGACCAGTAACACTTTTCACACTTGAATCGATCAGCTTCAGTGTAGATGAATTCGATCAATTTTCTGCCAACTCCATGCAATCTCGATTTTTCACTGACGAATAAATCGTTTAAATATAAAGCATCATTAATGGTCCAAGTGTTTCTGTGAGTCAAGTAATTAGCGAATCCTATGACTTCTCCAGTCGAACTATCAACGGCTACAGCACTGTAGACTGGTTCGTCTGGGTTCAAGAATCTGTTAAAAGTATTTTCAACAACTTCTGGAGCAAGTTTACTCTTGTAAAATACTAAGTATCCGTCTGGTCCAGCGAATAAGTTGGTCCAGACTTCTTTGTCCTTTGCTTCGATTGGTCTAATTGTCACTGACATTGCTATTAAAATCTGACTATTTAAACTGATGTTCTATATTTTTCCCCATAAATTTTGAAGACTGTGATGCTTCTATATATTTATAGAGTATGCACTAGCGGGTTCCTCATTGGGAAGTTTTACGCGTTATATGTAAATCATTATTGAAGAATCACATACTTTTACCTCGTAGATAAGACCAATTCAATACACATGAAACGTAGAAAAAGCTTTGTTATCAATTCTTATGAATACGCAACAACTTATTTAATGAGTGGCATAAGCGAAATGGGCCACGCTTCCCTTCGCAGGCCGTTGGAACAATATTAATTGATAATATTTAACACACAAATTGCCAATTGTTACCATATTTAGTGCTTTGGTTATCTCTCAGTGTATGTATGGAGGGTATAAATCCTTAATATAAGAATATTGGGTATATTAAAATTCTAATCTTCATACATAAAAGTCTATGCAATAAAAATAATATTGGAACCTTGCAATTGTGCTTGGAACTTTCTCTTTCGGAAATCACTTCCGTCCTTATACAAGGTTACAGAGGTGAAAGCGGCGTTGTTTAAATCTTTTGATATGTAGTTACAGAGTAATATAGTAGTCCTCGCTGGCACAATTTCTTTTCAACGTGTGAATACAGGCTTATGATAGACAGGTAGACATACTTTAATTCATTTTAATGTCCGTAAGGAATATGCTACGTAAAGTCTATCAAGTTTGTCTACTTTTAAATTCTGATCAATCTAGTATTTACAATGTAGTTCAACATACTTCTTTTGAAATAAGTAAAATTATTGCGAATTATTGCAAAATATTGAAAATATGGTATTTTTCCTAAAAATATACATAAAATACTTTGCTGAATAAGTCCAGCATATATTAAACTTTTAAAGCTATATCATTTTCTAAAAATTACCTTCATCCTTTTCAATCATCAAATAATCGTAGTTGTATGATTCCCCCATAACTACTTGCGTGTCAATAATTGAATAATAACATCACGTGCCAAAATTTAGAGTAATTTTGACAATATTGACAACAGCTAAGAAGAAATTGGATCTAAAGACTTCGTCAGTTATCATAAGCCTGGTTATATCTGTTCCAAAAGCTTTTTATATTTGAATTTATTGAAGGAATTCACATAGATGAACACAACATCGGAAGATATTCAGTTGAGCAACTTACAAAGAGACAAACTATTCAATGATTTGGAGAAATCAAACCCACTGATAGCGGATGATTCTGTTTTATATACAAAGACGGCAACTAAATATGTCAGAAGCAAATTATTAATATACTTGACCATCGAGCTAGTCATATCTGCTATAATTTACTACAAATATGTCAGCATTCTTCATTTTCATCCATTGCTTGCTCCAACGTTGTTAGGTGCATCCACAGCAGCATTGGCCCAATCAATGAATCAATATATGAAGGTGAAACTCAGTTTTAATAGAATCTGTAAATTCATATTATGGGGTTCAGTCAATGGTTGTTTCACAGTCCTTTGGATAGACTTACTTTTCAGAAGATTTGACAATATAGTATACAGAATCATAATAGATCAGTTGATTGGTGCACCAACTTTCCAATTGATTTTTAGCATATTGAACTCATTATGGGATCATGGTGAAATAATCTCTAGTACTCGAGCAAGCTACTTCAGATCATTGAAATATGGATATTGTTTCTGGCCCTTTTTTTCAATTTGTTTATTTGTTTTCATTCCTATAGACATGATGTTTCCGGCTAATTGCTTAGCCAATTTGATATGGAATCTTATTTTGAGTAAAGCAAATTGAATCCACCGTAGATGTTTGCTGCTCTAGTCAACATAGTTATAAAGCTTTTACAGTATTTCATTTAATCATTAAATAGCATTTTGTATATAAATATAAGCTACATAATTAAATTCTTGAATCATTTTCTATGCTTGAAGGACTTCAAAGGATCGGATTTTTTTCCAGAAGGCTTTCTCTTTCTATTTTTATGCACTTTGTTCTTATGGAATGGAACAAATCCTATATTCTTAGCATCCGCTCTGGCACTTTCTGGTAACAAATATTCCGGAACCCTCTTCAAATGTGGTTGAACCCTAGAAGGATGTAATTCTTTGTCATGTTTCAAAGTAGCCAAATCTTGTGGGTTTTCATCAAAGAACCTTTTCAATTTGTCAGAATTAATTAATTCATTTTTCAACTCTTTGACACGAGCTTCTCTAACAGAAGTAGAGGTGACAGCCCTGAAAGCATCTTCTGCTCTGTATCTGAATCCCTCCACTTGGGTCATATCGAATTGATAAGGTTGAATTTCGAATCCGTTACGCGTTTGCTGTTTTACAATACGACGCAATACCTTTTCATCCTTCTTAGCAGAAGCCAATGAAGCTGTCTTGTGCTTACCGAGTTCATTTAGAGGTAATACGAAGGACAAGGCCATTCCTGATTTACCTGCTCTTGCGGTTCTACCTATTCTATGTATGTAGGCCTTCGAGGTAGTAGGCAAATCAAAATTTATAACACATGCAACGTTACGGAAATCAACACCTCTAGAGACGCCATATTCTTTATCTTTCTTATTTTTGGTTTTTTTAGGTTTCGTAGATTTCTCAGATTTTTGGCCTTCAGACGCTTTTTCAGATTGTTCCTTCTTATCTTCCACTTCCACTTCCACTTCCTCTTCCTCTTCCTCTTCATCTTTTTCAACTGTGAAATCATTAGTCTCGTCAGTAGCAATTAATAAACTGTAAACATTTTTATTAAATTCTTCAACAATATGTAATCTAGAGTTAACAGGTAATTCACTGTTCAAAACACAACATCTTATACCAAATTGCTCCAAAAATAATTTCAATCTATATCCTCTATCAATATTGTTGACAAACACTAGTTTCTTTCCCTTGATCAAATTCAATTTAAAGATAATGAATGCCAACAAGAATTTATCAAATTCAGTGGTTTTTGCATAATATTGAACCAAATTATTCTGACTGACGTTTTCATCATTCAACTTTAATACGGCCGGTTTTGAACAAAATCTAGTCTTGAGATCATTCAAGTCATCGTTTATGGTAGCAGACATCAAAAATGTTTGTAAGTTCTTCTTGATAGGTAAGAAACTCTCTAATTTTTGCAAATCCTCTAAATAACCATACGATAATACTAAATCAACTTCATCAATAGTTAAATTCTTGACTTTAGACAAATCTATTAATCCTGTATTAACATTCTTTTCCAATATTTGAATAAGTTTGGATGGGGTTGAAATTATAATTTCTGGTTTATTAATCAATAAAGAATTCAAAACCTGATCACTTAAAGTGGCGGACATATTTATCAAGTTAATTTCATTATTGCAGTACATCAATAGTTTTTCTAGAAACTGAGTTACTTGATTAGATAACTCTCTTGTAGGTACCAATACTATACTTCTTATTTCATGTTCTTTCAACTTGCTATTGAGAAGATTTTGGATAATTGGAATACAGTAAGCAGCAGTCTTACCAGAACCAGTTGAGGCTTTGGCAATAATATCTCTTTTTTCTTCTAATGCCAAAGGAATTGAACTGGATTGAATTAAAGTAGGATTTTCAAATCCCAAATTATCAATAGATTGTAAAAGACGAGCATCTAAATTGAAAGATTCCCAAGTAGTAGATTCATCAAGGTATGCAGATGAAGCAGATGTAACTGTTTTATTTCCACCCATTCTTGCAAAAACTATTAAATATCAGAAATAGATTTATAGCTCAGCTAAATTTTGATTAACCTCATCTAGTTTTTTTTCTTCTATATGAAGTCCAATTCTTGCCTCATCAAATGCGGCGCACAACTATAATCGAAAGTTACTTTCACTATTTAAGATGGCAGGTTCAATTGTACTGTTATTTTAAAGGAGCCATATATTTGAAAGTAAAGGACATTAAATACATAAGTTGACAAATATAAATCTAACGTAACAGTACAGTAAGATGATTTAACTTTTAAAAGACGTTGGAGCGTCTTTAGCCAAGTAGCTCGAAAATGGCTAGGTAAAAGTAAATAAAGCGGAAGAAATATATCTAACTGAATTTAAACGTTTATCATCGGGTTTTCGAAATCAACAAAATTATAATATAATAATAATATATATTGCAATTAACTGTGTCTATTATGAACCAACTTATAAAAATTTAAATAACTGGGCGTGTGGCGTAGTTGGTAGCGCGTTTGCCTTGCAAGCAAAAGGTCACTGGTTCGATTCCTGTCTCGTCCATATTTTTTTAATCCTCTGCAAAAAAATGGGTGCAACATTTCAACAAAATGGAAACAAAAGTAGTTAAAAATTATTATAAGGAATGTATGTATATATGCCACAAAGTTATTATAGTATATATGTCTATTCATTAAGAAATGCAAAAAGTGCTTAATTAAGCTATAGTTAACAAGAGTTTACTTGTTAGGGCGATATTCGCTAATGTCCACTGAAAAATCATCTAAAGTTGTATCATCAGACTTGATATTATTATTATTATCATTATTATTATCATTGCTATTATTATTCTTATTATTAGTCTTTTCGGCATCAGTAGGTCCTTGGAGAATTTCAACATTGTGGTCCGGGGAACGATTGACAAGCGAGTGACTACTTTTGGTTGAATAGTCTTTTTCTGTATTGAAATGATTATCGCTGCTTTCTTCACTTAAATTTTTCAAATTTGACTGAGATCTAGTCATTTGAAATGCCATTGGGTTGGATCGACTTCGTGCAGAAATAAGACTAGAAGGTCTTCTACCTGATGCAAGAGCTTGTGCTTCAACATCATTTCGTTGAACTTGACTGGAATTTGACATTTTCCTCGAGACTACTCTTCTCAATTGAGCACCTATAAGATCAGCAGATCTAGGAACAGATTCGCGCCTTTTGGACGTAGCTGTATACATAGAAACATCATCTTCAAATTCTTCAGTATCTCGCCGACCAGAAGCAATATCTTCTTCTCTCTGATCAGGCGGACCCATACCATAGACAGGGAAAACATTTTTGGGAGACCTGACGTTAAATGGTTTAGTTCTATTGCTCATTCTAGAAAAGCCCGTCGCTCCAGAATTAGTACGCATGAGCCCATTATTGGATGAATAATCGTTTGAAAATAATTGTTCCGGAGAATAATGTCTTTTTGAAAGACTCGAGTTCGAAGTTTCATTGGTTTCTTCGAACTTCTCATCCTCCACGTATCCATCCTCAAAATTCTCTGACGTGTTTGTCTTTTGTCTTACCACTCTGGAATCCATGTTTAAGTCTGGTTGTTCATCTCTAACTTCAAATCTTGGTAAATTCAATTGTTCTCTATCTCTTTCGACAACAAAAATATGCGAATACCAGATTAAAAGACCAAAAAACGAGCCCCCAATAATATTACCTATAACCCCAGGAAGCATAGTTTTCCAGATAACCGTTCCCACGGAAACCGGTGCACCGTTAATAAGTCCGATGATTAATAAAAACATATCTGCGACTGAGTGAGTGAAACCTACAGTAACGAAGGTGAAAATTGGGAGCATCATCATAAGAAATTTCACATGTAATGGCTTCGCCATCAATTGTAAATAGATAGCAAGAGAAACATAGAAGTTACCAGCAATCCCCTTGAGTAAAGTTTCAACGAATGTACACTCCACTTTGGACACCACAATCTCTATCGACGAATTCACAAATAGTTCCTGCTGAGTCACTCCTGAATAGTTACAGATGACATAACATACAAAAATATTTCCCACTAAGTTTAACCACCAACTGACGATCCAGTTCACTATTAGGTCAAAAATTGAGACCGCCCCCCTTAATAGAGCTGTGGTAAAGAATAGCACATTAGAGTTGAACAATTCAGCTCCTAGGATCACTACGTAGAAGAGCCCTATGGGGTACACCATACCTTGGAGCAAGTTGATAATAGATGGATTATCTTGATATAATTCTGGGCTACCTTGTACATGAACATGAAGCATACCCCCCGAGGAGAATAGAACTCCACCCATTAATGAGTTAATAATCAATGTATCGATTCGAAGACGGGATTTCTTCATAGCAGTTGCAATGACTGCTAAAGCCGTTTCATGTGTATTTAAATACAACGAATCATCCGACATTATGTTTTTAGCTTAGGTAAACCCAACTACTTTGCTTTGATAGTATAATTTATACTATAGATTTAATTTGGACTAATATTTTTTCTTTATATCTTGAAGTATATTATGTCTACATTGGTTCATATTATCCGACAGAAATTTCCGAGATTTTTTTATAATCGCTCAATATTTACTAGTTGCAAATTTTCAAATTATGAAAGAATAGCTTCCACTTATAACATATTCACTAAAGAAAGTAAAAATTGAGATGCGTGATATTATATGAGATTGATACAGAGAGTAAGTGGTATATTTTATATATATAATAATCGATAATCAGACCTCGTCATCCTGATTAATAAATAGTGGACTGATAGTCATAGCTTGTTTGAAATCGAGATCAATAGTAGGGTTGGATTGATCACTTTTGAAATTGGAATCACTAGAATGAAGATTGGTATCATTTAATTGATCAGAAATAACTGCCAGATCTATTGAAGGCTCTGAAGACCTTGAATATATCAGATCTGAACTTTGTTCAGGAAATTTCTGATGTGAAGTGACATTTGTTTTGGGTTTATTATTTCCCAGAGATTTATCTTTCTTTATAGATCGCTTGGCTTCTTTTATTAGTCGTCTAAACTCACCGTAGAAAACTTCTTGCCACTCTTTAGGAGAGAAATCCTTATCAGTTATAGACTTGTGACTGAGATTTCTATTGCTGTCGAATAAATTAGATGCAAGTGACAGGTTGAATGCCAGATGTGAAAGTTCCCATTGATTTAATTTCTGTTTTAGGATTTTATCAGAAATAGGGTGATTGCTATCCAAATTTGAATTGAATAATACATAATAGTGATTGTATCTTAACTCCAATTGAAGTCTTGTACCTTGCATGGGCAATTTTAAGTTAGCGAGTTTCTCCTTTAGTCTTGGAGTTGTCAATGATGAAAAATCCAATTTTGGAAGCTTTTTAGTTTCAGTTACATGTTTAGAGACATCATTAAAGTAAAAATCATTATGATCCAATTTGGGAATTACAGATCTTGAAGCAAATGATGAGGAGGATGAAGTTAGTCTTTCATTTGCTGGTTTGAAAAATGAAGTAATTCCATTTTTTGATGCCGTCTTTCTCTTCGCTGACTTATAGTTTGTAAATTTTGTAGTTTTCTTACCACTTAAACAATCATCTATATGCTTGGCTTGTAAAATTTCTGCAGGCATGATTTCAGAACATATTGGACATTCAACCATATCCCTTTTCTCGGGTAATGCATTCAAATATTTATCATCTAAATGTAACTTATGCTTTTTATTTGGTGATTCCCCCACATTGGGACTGAATTCATCAGAAGATATCTCAATTACTTCTTCAGATGGCAGTCGCTTGCGCAGCGTGGTGGTTTCTTTCGTGATCTCAGTTGATGAACTATCTTCAGATGAATCTTTGCCATGAAGTAAACCGAGAAGGAAGGGCCTGAAGTGGGAATAACATGTAACTATTTCTTCTAACAAAATATCTCTTTTGAGGTTACTCTCAAATTGTTCCGTCTTACACAATGGGCAATGACTATTAACTATCAAGTATTCTCGTATACAATGTGAACAAAATGTATGATTACAACTTGTCATTACTGGTGCTTTCAAAAACTCTTTACATATGTAACATCTTTGCAATGAATCAAACACAGAAAAATTTGGCAATTTAGTATTCTGCCAATCTGATGGATCTGTGACTGTATGAAGATTCCTATTAAACGGATTAAAACTCATGCTATTGAATATTATTATCAATGATATAACGAGTCTTGTATTTAAATGGTCTACCTTTAGTATGAATATATATCAGCGAATAAATTAGTGAACATGCCTTTACAAGAATGATTAGAAATTTTTTAGGACGCGGTGAGATAACAAGAGAGCAAAACGTACGCCATTGGAACTATAAACAGTTTATAAAATATAATATTGTATTTGTGGTATATGCATATATATTAAATTACAATTCATCATGTATGACAGATTCTTCTGTATTATGTACAAATTGATCTTTAACTTCAGTGTTTTCTGGTGATTCAGCTATAGATGCAGATTCTTTTGTTTCAGATACAGGCAATTGCTGATCCTGAACGACAGTGCTGTCTTCTAAATCAATATTGATTTCTGAATTGTAATTAATGAAAGTTCCAGAATTAATCTCTTTATCTAAAAATTCAGATTGACGAGAGCCTTCGTTCAAATTATCTTTCTCTTCAGATTGTTGAATCGGAATTTCCACCTCAATAAAATTTTCGGGTCCTTGCTCTTCAGTAATATAAGCAATATGTTGTGCCACTGGTTCATATTCAGAAACCGATTCTGCAACATCTTCTTCGAAAGGTTTGTTAACTTGCGCTAAAACAGGCTCTTCAGCTTCTTCTTCAATTATTTCTTCTGGATCTTCAGCTGGACCTTCAACAGACTCTTCAGCTGGATCTTCAACAGATTCTTCATCTGGCTCTTCAATAGACTCTTCAACAGGCTCTACCGGCTCGTCAACAGGCTCTTCGACGGGCTCTTGTACTGGATCTTCAGTTGGCTCTTCAACAGACTCTTCAACTGGCTCTTCAACAGACTCTTCAGCTTCTTCTTCAATTATTTCTTCTGGATCTTCAGCTGGATCTTCAACAGACTCTTCAGCTGGATCTTCAACAGATTCTTCATCTGGCTCTTCAATAGACTCTTCAACAGGCTCTACCGGCTCGTCAACAGGCTCTTCGACGGGCTCTTGTACTGGATGTTCAGCTGGCTCTTCATCAGATTCTTCAACAGGCTCTTCAACAGACTCTTCAGCTGGTTCTTCAACAGATTCTTCAGCTGGCTCTTCAATAGACTCTTCGACGGGCTCTTGTACTGGATCTTCAGTTGGCTCTTCAACAGACTCTTCATCTGGCTCTTCAACAGACTCTTCAGCTGGTTCTTCGACTGGCTCTTCAACAGGTTCTACAGCTGGTTCTTCAACTGGTTCTTCAACAGACTCTTCAACTGGCTCTTGTACTGGATCTTCAGCTGGCTCTTCAAGACGCTCTTCCACTGGATCTCCAGTTGGCTTTTCAACAGGCTCTACCGGCTCGTCAACAGGCTCTTCGACGGGCTCTTGTACTGGATGTTCAGCTGGCTCTTCAAGACGTTCTTCCACTAGATCTCCAGTTGGCTTTTCAACAGGCTCTACCGACTCGTCAACAGGCTCTTCGACGGGCTCTTGTACTGGATGTTCAGCTGCCTCTTCATCAGATTCTTCAACAGGCTCTTCAACAGACTCTTCAGCTGGTTCTTCAATAGACACTTCAGCTGGCTCTTCAACAGGCTCTTCGACGGGCCCTTGTACTAGATCTTCAGTTGGCTCTTCAACAGGCTCTACCGGCGCTTCAACATGCCCTTCAGCAGGTTCTTCAGCAGGTTCTTCAGCAGGTTCTTCAGCAGGTTCTTCAGCAGGTTTTTTAGCAGACTTCTTTCCTTGTTCTTGAACAGGTACTTCAGTATTGATAGCGTCAGTAGTTTTATCATTGTCCAAGCTATTTTCATGAGATGATACAGTAGAAGTTAGTTTAGAATTGGGAATAACAGAAGTTACTTCGCGAGTACGGGAAGTAGATTTAGAAAACGAAGTTTTTTTTTTAACTGCATCAGTTACGGATCTCTTCCTAGTTATCTCAGTTTTAATCTTAGTTGACACAGTTTCAGTATTACCAGTTGCGATAGATTCAACTTTCAGACTTTTTTTTTTGCTTGGACCAGAAGATGGTTTATTGACTATAGAGGATAGTCTCTTTTTAGCTGCTGTTGAAGACGTTAACGAAGAATTTGATTTAACAGCAGGCTTGGAAGATCTACTTATTTTTATAGTGCTTGAGGTCTCTGTCCGGATTGGCATTGTCTCCGTGCCTGAAAGAGAAGATGAGACTTGACCTGGAGCAGTAACCCACTCGCTCATGGTGAAGTATTCTTTAGTAACATCATCTCCGTCAATGTTGTCAGGCTGTAATTTCTCTTTGATAATAGCGTAACCTATCTGACCGTATTGATTAGCCAAATCAAAACCAATTCTACCATAGTGCTTTGACAATCCATATAATTCTTCTAATTGTCCATTTTCATAACCTTTTTGCAATATAATTGATAATGCTGCTATCAACAATGCACTGAGCAAATACTGAAACAATGTTCCAATAATTGACTTGCTCTTGCTAAAGTTGGGTGGAATTTTTAGGACATGAAGAGTTTTAGCAGCACTACAGCTTACTAATTTTGAGCCACCTGGAGAAAATGCTACTCCTGTGATAGCAAATGTATGTAGCTTTTTGAAGACCTTGATTGTATTGAATTTTGAAATTGTTAAAAGAGTAATAGATAAATCATTACCTGCAATACACACCAAATCTTGATTAAGCGAAACATCAATGGCAACAGATGCAGTGAATTTTGAAGAGACAATCTTTTGCTTGATTATTACTTGATCTGTAATAGAGTACTGAAAGATTGATACCGACTTATTTTTACGTGAACTTGCAGTGATTAAAACTGTCGAATTGTTAATAAATCTTACCTTGGAAAGATTAAATTCTTTAAGTTCTTTTACCAATGCTTCATTTTTATTGGAAGAAGAAATAGTATTTCCAGTAACTGTAGAAACTGTTTCAATCGAATTTGCAGTGATGTAACATAGAATTTTTCCATCGTCATCAGGACTCAAGTGAAAATCTTTGATCTCAAGATCTGCAACTGGTTTATATCTGAAGTTCAAATCAAGAGTATCAGGGTTGAAAATGTATATCATGGATGGAAAAGATGAAGTCATCATACAACCAATATTATTGTTCGGCGACAAACGAATTATTTTAGGATATTGATCTATGCTACCGCTAACTTCCGACTCCAATTGAGCAGCATCCAAAAATCTTAAATGTTCTGTATTGGTATAGACATATTTTCTTAAGTTGTTATTGATATTGATCGACTTAATTAATTGTGAGGATTGGTTACAACCGATGAAAACTGAATACATATTTTCGTTATCACC
This sequence comes from Schwanniomyces yamadae, assembly GCA_030565025.1. Lineage (NCBI taxonomy): Eukaryota > Fungi > Ascomycota > Pichiomycetes > Serinales > Debaryomycetaceae > Schwanniomyces > Schwanniomyces yamadae. The sequence goes on along the minus strand of JAJMAU010000002.1, from coordinate 827,979 downwards.
TGAAATTCTTGCTATATCTAAGCATTGAGGCGAGTCTTCATTTGCTGGCAATAAAATTTCACGAAACTTTTGTAATCTTCTGTTTGCTTCTTTAGATTTTAAACTACATCTAACCGCAGTTATTTTATTTGGAATACCGTTATTTCCTTCACCACCACCTCCTACTGCTAAAATTGTTTTGTTATTTATAAATTTAACATCAAGAATTGGATATTCCAATTGTATGGATGCCGATTCCTTAAGTGACATAACTTTTTCGGAGAAGCCAAATTAATAACCGTAGATGATGATTTCTAATTAATCGTTGAGTTGGTTATTTTACGTGTTCATCATATATTATGTCGCATAAATATCGTATAACAACATGCGACATTTATCTTGATCGAGTTTATCAGTAAATCTTGATTCCACTATGTAAAATGTAACATAACTAGTCCCAATGAGTTCTAAGAGTATCCTATCAATCCTGTCACATGTATCTCATGGATATGTTGGCAACAGAGCCACGGTTTTTCCATTACAGTTCACTGGTTGGGAAGTAGATGCCATTAACACCACAAATTTTTCAAATCATCCAGGATATGGTAAATTCAAAGGGGTTGCAAGTACAGCTAATGATATCTCTGCAATAATAGAAGGGTTAAAAGAAATACTAAGCTTTAACGAGGACTATAGTGTAATTTTGACAGGGTACACCCCAAATGCCGACGTTTTACAAGTATTATACGATCAATTGGTATGCGTTTTTGAAGCCGATAAGAGACCCTTGTGGGTCTTAGATCCTGTAATGGGTGATAATGGAAAGCTCTATGTACTGGAAGAGGTAATACCATTGTACAAGAAATTATTTTCAAGTGGCTTTGTTACATTAACTACCCCAAACCAGTTCGAGTTTGAAATCTTGAGTGAAACCACTATTAGCGACTGGACCTCTCTTAAGGACGCATTTTTGAAATTCTACAAGCTCTACAAAGTTCCAAATGTTGTGTTATCCTCAGTTACTATTGAAGGAAAAATGTATGGTGTCGGTTTTGCAGCTAATTTTAAAAACCAAATATTCTATTTTCCGATTGATCAGATCAATTGCAACTTTAATGGATGTGGCGATGTTTTTACTGCTTTAATAACAAACTCGTTTTACATCAATGGTCAACTCTTAACTCCACAGGTACTAAGCGATGTTTTGACTAAGTTAAACAATATATTACGTCTAAGTTTGCACTACGAACAAGAGAAAACTGGGTCTACAGAGATTACAATGGTCAAGGACATTAGGATTATACCGCTGAGGCATTACTTACTAGAAGACAATAGGCTAGATTTAATAGATAAAGTTAAGTACATAGATTGATAGACTTTTTTACACTGATCTTACATTATTACAAAAATCCTGTACGCAAGAACTCAATTTAAGATACTAATTGCCACAGATTGTCACGCAGAGGACTATAGATAAGGCATATAATACCAAAACAGAGTAAAATATTATTATAACAATCAAACTTCGAAAGTTTATGATCGAGAATATATAATTGGGGAATTATTAGGAAATATACTATGAAAGAAGCAGAAAAAGTTGGATTTTCTGGATCAAGTTCACATGGTCCAAGGCTAATGAAAATAATCGTAACATCATTTGCATTAATATTATTAGGAGTTTATTGTGTTAGTTGTCGGTCTCTATTATTCCATGGAAATGAATCAGCTAATCTAGGTCTACTTGTACGCTCATCTTCATCAAATATCAAAAATATAGAAAATGTCGATAATCACGATCAAGTATCTTCAATTACCAATACCCAATTTACTATCAAGCATATATTTCATCACGGAACTGGTCCTGTGAACTACAAAAGACACAGAAGACTAGATATTACTCCCGGCTTTATAGCATCTGCTAGAGTGGAGGAAGAATTCTCCATGGAGCAGGAAACAGTAGATGAAAATAATTTAGATAGTGTCAACAGACAACTTGACTGGCCCAGCGTGCATAAAGGTAAGAACCCCTGGTCAATTGAATTAAGCATGAAGCAGTCTCCAGTAAATGGTAAAGTAAAAAGATTAAAGAGAAGGCATGAACCTGACTTTTTGGATTCTTACTTGGATTACGCTAGAAGCGTAAAAGGGAACCCAAGATTAATTAATGCCATTAATTTAGAATGGGAAGACGAAATGAATGTACCTGTTCCAGATGTCAATGACAAGGATACTATAGTCTCCTTAGCAACCATATCATCTAATGCGTATGTAAGATTCCCACAGGATGAAAAGGAAAAAAAAAAACTGGATTGGATAGATGTAGGAGATTGGGCACCAAATGAAGAGAACGAAGATATAGAATTTGGATGGTCCGATACAGGTTTGAGAGGTCATATATTTGTTAGCAATGATAACAAAACTGTAGTCATAGGTATCAAAGGTACTTCTGGAGCTGTTTTGCCTGGCGGTGGATCAGACGAGACAGCAGCAAGTGATAAAACTAATGATAATTTATTATTTTCCTGCTGTTGTGCTAGGGTTGGCTACTTGTGGACCACCGTATGCGATTGCTACGAGAAAACTTATACATGTAATCAAGATTGCTTAGAAAAGGAATTATTGAGGAAAGATAGATACTACCAAGCAGCGTTGGATATATACAGAAATGTCTTTGCATTGTATCCATCTGACACAAATATCTGGGTCACCGGCCACTCGTTAGGCGGATCATTAGCTTCTCTCTTGGGAAGAACATATGGGCTTCCTGTAGTAGCATTTGAAGCTCCTGGTGAGATGCTAGCTACTCAAAGATTGCATTTGCCACAACCTCCAGGATTGCCAAGTCATATGGAAAATATTTGGCACATTGGAAATACGGCTGATCCAATCTACATGGGGGTATGTAATGGCGCCTCTAGTTCTTGCAATGCAGGAGGTTATGCTTTGGAAACTGCCTGTCACACCGGGAAGCAATGTGTCTATGATGTAGTTACTGACAAAGGTTGGAAGGTCAATTTGTTAAACCATAGAATTCATACAGTAATTGATGATATCATTTTGGCCTATAATGAAACACCTGTTTGCGTACCACAACCTCCATGTCGAGATTGTTTCAATTGGAGGTATACTTCGCATGACGATGATGACGATGACGAGCCAAGGTTGCCAAATCCTTTATTTCCTACACATGGGAAGCTGAAGCCATCATCTACAATATCCTTCTCTCTGTCCACATGTTCTGTGGCTTCTCTGCAGGTTTGTCGTTCAGGGCCATCATCCTCAACAACTATAACCGCACCTGTGCCAAAAGATCCTAAAAAGAAGTGTCGTGAACGTACTTGGTATGGTTGGTGTTCGAAATGGGGACTGGATGATGATGAAGATGTATAGTGAGGAATAGCAACATTTACACTACTGATGATGTATGATTGTGTTTGCAATTTCACATTTCTTCCCTAGCATAGCAATCTTCATGAGTGCTTGAAATTTTCACCTCGACTTTCATTTCCAAATAGGAAATACCAAAATACAAATCTGTATATATCCTGAAAAAGCTGAATCGGTACTATAAATGTGTATTTAGCAAGCCCCAATCAGGAAATTGGTTATTTTAAGTAGTAATATAAGAGACGAATGACTTGATTTTGTTGTTTATATGTACTATATGCACTCAATTGAAAATTAGTTCCCTTTAGAGTGCAAAACACAGAATCCTCTTTTATTTAGCCTCTTCCTTTAATGAATGTAAATTCCTATTAAGCAAACAACTCTTTCTTTTGTATCGTGGGAATTATTACACTTTAAAAGTTATCCAATTGAAAGTTAAAGAAGTTGAATATGAAAGCTTTTCAAACGTTCATAAATATTTTCTTTTTAGCGGGCACAGTGTTGTTGTTAATTTTCACCATCTTAACGGGGTCAACTAACCACTTCCCATTTAACAAATTCTACTGGATTAGGGCTGACACTTCATCTATAGCTAATGCACCAAGTGAAGCAGCATGGACATTCTGGGGTGTCTGCAATTACTCTAATTTTTCAGATTGTACCTTAGGTCCAGCCTTCCCTATTTCCCCAGTTGACAATTTCAAGACACATACCAACGTCCCAGAAAAGTTCATTACAGATAGAGACACATTTTATTACTTAACTAGATTTTCCTTTGCTTTCATTATTGTTGCCATTGCTTTTACAGGATTTGCCTTAATTATCGATATTATGGGTTTATTTTTCTCTGCGATTGATAAAGTTGTAGTTGCTTTAATGAGTGTTGGGCTTTTCTTCTTAGCTGGTACTGCAGCCTTCCAAACAGCCGCTGTGGTAATGGCGAGGAACGCTTTCGAAAGCGATAATCTTTCAGTACATGTTGGCCTTAAGCAAATGGCTATCTTGTGGACTTCGCTTGTTACATTGTTGCTTGCATTTTTCAATGCTCTGTTCGGTACTATTCGTGGATCCTACAAAAAACACCTCGAAAGAGTCAGATCTGATGAATATGTTAGTGGTCCAGCCACAATTCCTCAAGGTACTGGTGCTGACGATTCTTCTTTCACCAGATCTGCTCCGGTGGACACTGAACTGAAGCAAGAAAATAGCGGTGGTATTAGATTTTTCAAGATCAAGAGAAACCAAAAGGCTTCTGACGAAGAAAGCGTCTAATTCATCTGTATACCTTGTGCTGCTTCTTTTCCTTTAAAAGGTTCCGGGAGTCATAATCATATTTTTAATACTGGTAAAAATACAACGAATTGCTACAATTAGCCCTTTTCCTTTTTTAATATCATCCAGTTTTAATTTCTTTTTCGTTTTTAGTTAGCAATTAACCATAGTCAGGATTTTTGAATTTTTTCTATTACAAATATTTCCTGTTCCATGTTAATCCTCTTCTTTTGTAATATATGTTATAATATTTAATATATACTTTATTAACTCTAATCAACGTAGAATTAAATTATCTCTACAAAAATTTCAAATGAAAACCATTTCTCTCTCTAGAAAATGTTTCTGATTGAATTAAGATTGAACATGTATATTTCACTTATTAATATCAAAACGTAGTTTTACCATCGTAATTTCAAGAGAATCGGCACCTAAATACAATTTTTTCCCCGAGTTCTAATGCAGGACATAGTTCGAGAAATTAGATGGTGCACTGCGCTTAAGCTTTTAAGGACCGAAGTATCTCCTTAGCAAATTTAAACATTTATGACTGGTGAATGAACTGTTTGATTATATATTTTCACTTGATATATGGATTAAAAATTGTATTAACAAACAATAAAAAAGGATATCATTAAAAAGATTGATTGAAGCAGAATTGTGTTGCGAGTGTTCAGAGCTAAGCAATTAGAAAATTGGAAATTTTAAATTATTATAGACCCCTAAATTACAAATTGTTAGGATCATTAAAAACTATTTTCTTCACATTTTGCATTGTTATAGTATCTAAAGAGTGGAATATTAAAATAATAGAAACATGAAAGAAAGCAGGGAGAAAGAACACCATCATGGTATAAGGAATATCTTCAGGAAAGAGTCACCTACTCTCTCCGAGTCTAATTCAAGTTCAGGCTCACACCATGCGTTATCCAAACTATTTCACCATCACAATGACTCCAAATCTGACAATGAAGGCTCAGACCTGAGCTCACCTCGTCATCATGGGTTATCGAGGACAGGAAGTGGATTTATGAAGAGAAGTAATACGCTTGGAAAAAATACCCCTAACTCTAGTCGTGTTAGTCTTCATAAGGAAAAGGAACATGTTGTATTGACGAAAGCACAAACATTTGCTCATATTCAATCAATAAATAACAAGAACGCTGCAAAGAATCATAATAATCAAGTAAGAGCGCCACCTTCTCTGCATGAAAAGATCAAGTACGATCCATTTGGTTTGAACAAAACACCTAGTCAAGAGCTACCGAGAGAGACTAGTTTCTACTTATCAGGAAGTAATGATGGTGAGAGGATTTTAGCAAATCCGGTTGCTGATCCTAATGATTATTTACCGGAAGAAATGAAGCAAGAACATGTCAACCTATTAGAAGATTTTGAAATTGATATCAGTAATAAAAGATTAGGATCGGGTGGCTCTTCAGATGTTAGAATAATTAATGCTTTGAACAACAAGAGAAAATGTTACGCTTTAAAGAAGTTTACATTGGTCGGTCATGAAACAGATGAACAATTCTACAAAAGAGCAACCAAAGAATTTGTTTTTTCGAAGATACTGTCAAAGTCCAGACATGTAGTGGATATTATTGCCTTGGTAAGAATACAGTCTCAATCTAACTTAAGCAGAGGATGGGGGTTTGTATTAGAATTTTGTGATGGTGGAGATCTTTTCAATAGTATTATAAAGCCTGGTTGGAAAAGAGCACCAATAAATGAAAGATATTGTATCTTTAAACAAATTGCGTATGGAGTGAAATTCCTTCACGATAATGATATCGTCCATAGAGATTTGAAACCAGAGAATGTATTAATAGACTCTAGAGGGGTTGCTAAACTTTGTGATTTTGGTGTCAGCGAATATGGTCATGAAGTACCTGGTGATTTGAGTTCACCGATAAGGCTATCATCTGCCTACGTTGGATCTCCTCCTTATTCATCTCCAGAAGTTATGAAGTTAAAAGAGGCAAGTCATTCTGAATTAAAAAAGCTTGCCTATGATCCTTTCAAGATGGATCACTGGAGTTTGGGTATGTTATTATTCTGTATTGTCTATGCAGGAGTACCATTCCAAAGTGCCAATCCAACTGATCACGCATATAGAGATTATAAGTTCAATCATGAGAGATTTTGTTCAAGCAATCCTTTATTCAAGCAAAATACTGACTACACAAAAGGACCAGGTAGTGATTTCAAATGGGCTGCTAAATTTGGCTCGACTGGTGCTGCCAGGGTTGCGTGGAAGTTATGTCACCCTTCTCCTGCAAACAGATATGATTTAGATATGTTATTTAAAGATCCATGGTTTTTATCTTTGGAGATGTGCTTATATGAAGACGAAGATCAAGAAGTTAGTCCTTTCATACACCCAGATACCGGACTTAATTCCACAAGCTCGTCAAAATCGAATTCTAAAGCTCCATCAAGAAAAAATACAGTTAGTTTGAAACACGATGAATCAGGCAGCTTGCATACACCAGTAAGAAGTATGTTGGATCTTCATGAAAATAATGAAGAAGACAAGGGTACGAAGAAGGATAGAGATAATGATGACAATGAATCCGTTCATTCCAATTCTTCCTTGTCTTACACACCTTTGAGATTGCAAAAAGATGACAATGTTGCAAAGGTTGACAGAGAAAATACTAGTAGTTCAACGGCTTCAAGTTTTACAAAGAATGATGAAATTTTCAAGGTCAAATCAATGTTGGACTTTAATGAAAATAAAGTTTTGCCTTCTTTGAAGGAAAATGAAATTCAGAAGTGTGAAGAAAAAGATAATTGTATAAGCAAAACTCCGTCAGCTTGCAGTTCGTCTGTTTCTTTGTCTTCAAATCCGCCAATTACAGAAAAAGCTCAACTGTCTCCGAGCAATCTTCCGCAAGATTCGAAACCAGATATCAATGGTTCTGACAGAACAAAGAATAAAAAAGATATTTCGGAGTTAGAACATAATGTTTTGAGATCAAATTCCCAAGTTCATTTGGATGCTGCCGGAATGTGCGATTTAGGATACAAAATCAAAAAGCATCATCATTTAGAAGTAAGTACTGTTGCAGTTTCGGGAAGCCTCTCGCGCAAGAGATAGGATTATGAGTTATAGTTTCATTTTAGGTGTTGTTGGCTGTATATAGCTCATAGATGGACACATAAGTACTATAAGCATGTGGCTATATATATTATGTATATACAAATATATGTCAGTCAATAGAACCCTTTAATCCTTCTTTTGATGTTTTTCGATGGCATAAATAAATAAATATGATCTGCAATTCGAACAAACAGGAAAGAAAAGTTGTAACTAAGAGCATGCATTACAATAATTATTAAATACGTATAAATGTACATTTTCAGTTTATTTATTAAAAACTATTTTCAGACATAACCCAAAATTCAAATTCAAAATATTCAATAATTATGAAATCAAATTTAAGCTTCTAAAGAAACTCTACCCTTTGGGTTGGTGACCTTTAAACCGAGCTTCTTAGCCTTGGCAACAATTTCAACTCTGTTTCTAGCAGAAATGTTGTGGGCGATTTCAGCAGCATAGGTCTTGGTGTGCATTAATAAAACATCTAAATCTTTAATGTTCTTAACTAAGAAAGCCTTGTGACCAGATGGCATTAAGTGTCTGGTTTTCTTGTTAGAACCGTAACCAATATTTGGTTGAGGAATAGTACCTCTGAATCTTCTTCTGACACAAGAGTCAATACCCTTTTGCTTTCTCCAGTTTTCAGCAACACGGTGGTATCTGTCAGAGTGGTGTCTCTTGAACTTCTTGGTGTGCTTTTTAACAATCTTTGGGTGTGGTAATGAAGCAGCCACTAGATATAAGTTAGTATATTGTCCTCACGTTTTTAATAGTGTTACACAAATGAACTAATGTGTGCCAAAAGACTCAAAGTCATATTTCCGTCGAATTATCTTCTTTCCATCGTTGTCTAGTTCTTTGCAAGCCATCTTCAGTGCGTGATAAATTTTCCAGCCTTAACAAAAATTTTCGTCAGACGATGACTTTAGTCCCTGTGAATGCGATTCCAACTTCATCATCAGCTAGCATATTGGGTCGTTTCTTTCCTCTTGACTCTACAAAACTGTCTCAACATAGATTCTTGCCCTTCTTGCAATATCTGGAAATTTTCAACTATACTCAACTCATACGATCTCTGGCTCTTCCAATGGTTCCTTCCTGACATAAATAGTTCACCTGTTAAACCCTAATTTAATCGATTCAAAACATACTTTTTATTGCGTGTTATTTAAGCTATTAAGTTAAAATAAGTGATTAACTCTTAAAAATTTTCACACTTTTTTTCCATAGACTGGAGCGAGACTAGCTGGGTGCTATTTTTTGGTGATGAACAGAATTGGTATACACACTACATACTATCAACCAGAATTTACCAATATACAGGATAATATATCATTATTTGCGAGAAAATCAAGTTGATTGAGGTTGGTGCCCTAACATGTGAACAATGCACATGATCATTGTAAACCAAATCCTTTGAACTTTAAAGAAGAATATCTGGATTATTTTATTTTTGTGTCGTTAACCACCTCACTGCGATAAACAGAAAATCGACTTTAGATTTAATTTGTGCAAACGTTTATTTAAGACGTTGTGTCGATATTGTATATAAGCATTATTGATGATTGCTAAAACTTGTAAAAGTATCACAAACACTCAATAGTTAAAATGTGAATAAAATCCTCTACACCCATACATAATAGCCTGCATATGTAAGTCTGGGGAAGAAAAATACATATGGCAACATTTCATATATAACAATGTACACAAGAAGTGGTATTAACAATCTTTTTGAGACAATTGGGACATTTTGTATGCGAATTTACTTTTGTGGATATTTATGTATAATATCTCAAATTGCAGAAAGAGGGCAATGTAAGACGTTTTTTATTTTATGTAAGGCCTAGTTAAAGCATATTCATTCCATTTTTGAAATCAGCGATCAGAGGGCAAAAAATCAAAGATAGTAGAAAAGATCAAAAGTAAGTTCCCTATTCATGTCTACCCATATCTGCATAATGTTATTCATATTCCAATTATTACTAGCCGCATGCTTCTATACTGTGTTCGAAGTTCTGGCAATAGCAAACCAACAGACTTGAAGTGTGTTCATTTTGTGTCATTGAATTATATACAGTATGTGTATTTTGATAGCAGCCAAAGTAGTCAAAGTTATGCTTCTTCACAGAAGGTCATTCTATAGTTTTAGGATGGTGTTATAAAGAAACTCAACTATTATATATATAACATTAAACGATTCGAATAGAAGATAGGCATAAACATTGCGATTCAAAAAAGTTATTGGGCCGTTATGATTGCGCTTCGAAGAGACATAATTCTAGTATACGTTGGTACTATAATTTTGAGTTGGAAAATTCTATGGTATATCCTTTACAAGCTTACTGGGGTGCATCTTAGATCGATTGGGATTAATAATGGTATACTGTTAAATGGAATAACCATAAAAACCCAAACTACAGAATTGCGGTTAAAAAAACTCAGATTTCGTCTTTGGAGCAACACCCGAAAAATTATCTTGGATGACCTAGAAATCACAAAAATCGGCGGGAAGAAGAAGAAAGGAAGTGGAAGAACGGAAGATCATAAAGATAGTTTGGATTTAAGATTGAATGCTCTTCCCAGGAATTGGTTTGGAAAGATTTTAGTAAGGTTTCTAATACAACATGCTCCCAAGATAGATATTGAATTAAGACGTACAACAATTAGACATTCAGGATCATTTGCACATACATTTGAATATTTAAATCTTGTAGCATGGTCGAGACAGAGTAAGAGATATGATACTAGAATAAAATTTTATTTCAGCTTATGGGTTACTAATTTGGTTCAAACATTTACGGACACCGGATCTAAATTGGATACAGATCCTATTAATATTTCCAATGCCAAATTCTGCTTGAATTTACTGGTAGATTTAAGCACAGGTGAATTTCATAGGGTGCTGCAGAAATTATTCATTGGAGAGTTTAAAATTCTGATCTACAGTTCCATTAAACTTTTTCTCAGTAAACTAAAAAGATCAGAAAATGGTGAAAATGGTGTAAGAGACTCACCTAAAGCTAATGAGAGCAGGAACCAAGCAATTTTAGAACGTATTCACAAAATGAGGAGGTTTGCGAAGTTGATAACTGACTTTTCTATTCAACTTGAAAATGCTAGTATTTTTGAAATCCCCTTTGCAACAACCGAAGATAATGAAAGCTTTTCAACTTATTTTAAAGCAACAAAGCCATTGCGCTCTTTAACATTAGAAGTCAAATCTGTCATTCTCAACTTTCAAAAATTGTTCAAGACTGCTGCTGGCTTTGCAGTTTTATTCGATGCACAAAAAGATATACCGTTCCATATAACTTCCTCCTTACAATTGCTAACTTTAAAATATACTATTTTATCCAAAGATTCGGGTAATTATCAAGTTAAGTCTACAGATGAACTATTAAATCTTCCAAATTTGTCATTTACCAACAAAGCAAATATTTTGTATCAATTGATTCAAGGGAATGGCTTCAAGGATTGTGTTATGGAGTTCTATGCTTCTGCCAGTAGTCCTATTTTGGACTTGGATTCATCTCAATTATGTGAACTTATTTATAACATTGTACTATTAAAGAAATATTTAAAATTGAGAAGGTTAAAATCTAATACTGAAGTAGTTAATAAAGGTCCCATTGATTCTGATAGTGATGAATTGGAGGACACAAAAATTGATTTTGATAGCAACGACAATAGCTCATCCTTTGATTCCATATGGAATCTATTGAACGAATATTATCCAAAATTAGATGTGAAATTGGTTATAGAGCAAACAAGATTTATAGTCAATCACACAATTGGTAAGAAAACTGAAATTTTACAATTTTCGTATGCATTATTGGATTTTCAAATATCCACAACCGAATCCAGAAATTATGACGCCAAATGCCATGTATTAAATCCTGTTGTATTATATCAAGAAATTTCAGATTTTAAAAAAATTACCAAGAATGAAGTATTCAGCATTAAAAGTGCAGTCTTCAGCTTTAATATCCTTAAAAATTTAAAAGTTGATTCAAAATTGGATATAAATGAAATTCATTTTAATTTATCTCAATTGGGGCCATTAATTGGTATTAACAATATGCTTGAAGGAATTGCCGCAAGGGCCGAAAATGATTTAAGTATTGGAAAAATAAACTTGGACTTAAATTCTTGTATTTTCAAGGAGCTTCAAGAAAGAATTGATAACTTGAGATTGACGCATAATCTGAATCAATCGGGGCATATCTTATTCAGTTATTTGCCATCTTGGCTTTTACAAATTAAGGTAAATATTTCATTCATTAAGGTTTTATTTGGCTCGGGCTCAATCTTAATTCCAAAAGATCTCGTGTCTAGGGAGCATTTGAAGGAATTTGAATCAAATACTCAAAATTTGAGAGTTGTACAATTCTCTGCAGATGAAATTAAATTCACCATTAGAGGCGATTTCCAGGATGAGACCACTCTCGTGTCTTCTAACAGCTCTCTGGAAACTTTAGCTTCAGAAAATAATACTTTCAATTATTGGTCAATAACATCTGTTACATCAAAGTTTAATATATCCATGAGGTTAAATCCTATGCAACCCAATCAAAAATTTGACAGTTTTCTCTCTATTCCTATCTTTGAAATGGGGGTAAATGCTCTAAGCTCAAACGAAGGTAATAATTTAATTATTGACTTGGATTTTGATCAATTAATTGGAAAGTACGATAGATATAAATTATTTGCTATTGTGGGGTCAATTTATTTGATCAGAGAATTCATTTTACTGCCAATTGCTTCTTATAAAAAGAATTTTAGAGACGATTTTAAAAGGGTATCGTTAAAACAAAGTTTTCCAAAACACTCAGAATCCATAATCAAGTTTTTGCTGATCAACTTAATTTTGAAGCAATTGGGATTTACTTTCTATTTGAATGACCAATTTAAAATCAAACTACAAATCTTCGATGTTATGATAAGTCTCTTAAAAGGGGACATTACACTTAATTCAAAATTCTTGAGACTTCTTGTTGACTCTCCCATAGTAAAAAACCAATGGAATCGAATTTTGTGTGCTGATGCATTATCAGTTAGCGCAGATGAAGCAAGCAATTATTCTAAAATTAGTATAATGTCAGACTCAATTAGATTTATTCACCCTCATCAACTTTTAGCCCACAAATTATTTGACAATTTGTCTATAACTATAAAAATAGCCAAATACTTGACAACTTGCTTGAAAAATAGCGATAGTCAAACTAGAAGTATCGTGAATCCAAAAGAGTCGAAATGTGTAAAACTCCCAAGCATTAGCTTGAAATCAAGAAAAATGGGTTTTTGTATGGAGGATGATCCTTTTGAAAGTAACTTGAATATGATTTATCAACTAGGATTTGTTGAACAAAGAAAGCGTATTGAGCTCTATAGTTTGCTCGAATCAAGGTCTGACAGCAAGGACATTAAATCTAATGATGTAAAACTAGAAATGTTAAACAAAGAAATTTCAAGATCTTGGATAAGAAAAGTTAAATCTTATAAATCTAAGGTGGCTGATGAGATTGAAAGCAATAAGAGATTCTTGTTTGGAAATGAAATCAACATAGATAAAAAGTCAAATAAAGGAATAACCTCTTACATGAATCAGCCACCTTTATTATCAGTGTGGATGAACAGTGTAGACTTGGATCTATCGAAACCTCAATTTGATATTAGTGAGGTTCCAGATTTCATAAATCGTTTTGGTCAAGGAGTACCTATTGACACTAAGTATTCAACTCTAGTGCCGATGTTCATTTCATTAAATATCAGTGAGTTGCGTATGCATTTGAGAGATTACCCTCTTCCATTGTTGCATATTCCAAAGAATGAAGATAATCAATTTCCAAGTCTAAATATGTCCGGTCATTTTATAATCTCCGAAGCATTACCTCATGAGGAGAAGAGTACAAGATCCTTACATATGCCATTGATTATGTCTAATATTAAGGAACGGGACGAAAAGTATTTTTCGTTGAAGATCAATAAATCCTTAGCTCCTGTCAAATTATATATGGATTTGAATTGCAAATTTGATGCTTCGAAATCCAGTCGATTTGTTTGGGGTCAATCTTATCAATTTGGCATACAGCAGGTTATGTTAAACCTCGATCAATTTTCTAAACCGCCAATTGATCCTTCAAAGAAGTTGGGCATATGGGATAAAATTAGAATGATAATACATGGAAAATTCAAAGTTGAATCTTCAAACAAATTGGAAGTTGCATTCAAAGGTTCGAGAGACCCATATGATCTATTTGATAATTCATCGGGATTTGTTCTAGCCTTCAAAGATAATATAATTTGGAAAATTAATGAAAATGACGATCCTAAACTTTTTTTTGATGTAAAGTCTGAAAAGGTCGCGTGGTACATCCCAAATTATTTGGCTACTCCTTTATTTTCATGGTCCAGAGATAGCTCCAGTTTCACGTACCTTCCTTCCTCGAAATCGTTTATTTTTTCTTGTTTCGGATATTATCTTCAAGAGAGTGGCCATTTAGAAGAAAATATTAGTTCTGGTATAATTGAAAAAAATGTAATTAATTTGAGTGGGGGCGTCAATTTTAAGGTAGGTTTTGTTTTACAGAGAAAAAATAATGAAGGAGTGATTACCAATGAATCAAAGCCTCATTTTTCAGTTTCATTATGTAACCCAAAATTCGCTAGTGAAGGGCATGATTCATACAGTGGGTTTAGAAGTGACTATGTTCACATGGCTATTTCATTAGAAGCTAACACAGAATCAAGTTATAACGCTATATACTTGAGTCCTGGTGCATTCAAGCAATTTTTTGGTTGGTGGAAATTATTCAGTGGAAATATGCAACTTCCAATAAGGCAAGGAAGAATGTTCGGAGAACATAAAGAATCAGTGAAGTTCTCTCAGCACTTAGTTTCGAATAAATTTCAATTTAGAATTCGATCGTTATTTATTTCGCATGTATATCGGGATAAAGCTGATGAGTTCAAAAACAAAATAGAGTGTAATGGTCTAAGAGGAAAAATGGATGAGTTTTTGGTGGACCTACATCAAAGGAGAGAACCCAGGATAGCAATTCATGAAGAGCTTTCAAGAAACAAACGAATTAAAAAAATGAACTTCCATATTGGAGAGGTACACCTCTCTGGAATTGATTTGAGAGCAGTTAATGCAAACTTTGAGCTGAATGTTTATTCCTTGAAACCACTTGAGTATAACGATAAGGACTCCAAATATCACATATTCGATAATGATATTCAATGGTTCGATATAAAGGATTACGAGGATACGTTTTTGCCTTCTTTAGCTACATGTAAGAGAACGGTCATTATTAGTCCATTATTATTTTCCAATCGGTTCTCTTATTTAAGAGATACTCTGCGTGATTCGGCACAAAGCTTTGGTGAACAAGAATCTGAAGTTTTTGGGGGAAATGGAACGCATCAGTGCACCCTATTTTCTAAAAATATATTTGCTCCTCAAATAAAGATGTATGAAGACAGAATTGAAGTGCTTGAAAATCAAATTAAATTAAACGAAAAGAAGAATATTTCAACTTCTCAATTGAGAGAAAGGATTATTTTTTTAAAGAATTCAATCCTAGACACTCAAAAGAAATGGCGATCAATGGCAAGAAGGCCTTCTACAGCATCCGATAATACAAGCAAAGAGCATTTTCATAATAGATTCATTTTAATTGGAATGTACTTAAAGTGGAATGTCAAAAATAGAAATATTTTATTGAAATATATTCATTTTGTGAAGCTTAAACAGTTTATGCGCAAATTTCTTTCATATGAATCAGTTTCAACAATAGAGGATATAATTAACACTACAGAAGCATTTGACTGTGATGATTTATCTAGCATGTCCAAAATAATGAAAAGAAAGAGCCTGGAATTGTCTGACAAAAAAGTTCATTCATCATCCTATTCTGAAGACAGAATAAACAATTTTGAGTCGATTCTACGAGAAGTTAGTGAAAATGAAAAGATAGTAGAGGACTATATGATTGAAATAATTTCGCCCCAAATTCAATTACAAAGTGATGTATCTCCTGATTCTGTCGTTGTAATTGCAGCGCCAAACATTGATGCAAAGATAATTTCTGTTATAGAAAATTCTAAAAACGAACATTTATTGCTAAACTTCAAAGAATTAGAAAATAGATACGGAGTAATTCTCCGAGATGCCAACATTTTCGTATTGAAGAAAGACGATGTTGCTAAATCAAATAAGCTTATTTTAGACAAAGTTGCGTATGGATCCTCATCAAACTGGCCTCCTTGGCTAGGTATTGAAATTTGTAGAAACGGAATAATTGCCGGAACACAAACCCTTTTGGTTGAAAAAACATCCATTATGTTGACCTTTGACCTGTTAAATCCATTGGGATCCAATATGTCGACATTAAATGGGGTCGAATCTTCTGATAGTTGCAGCTCTGGTACTGAAAATGATTCGGAACAAACGAAGGTTATGAATAGATTACAAGTCGATGTTCCTAAATTTGTCATAAAATCTACCTCAACGCAATATTTTTCGTTGTATGTTATTGTTTTGAATTTACTATTTTATACTGAGCCGATGAGTAAAAGCCTAACTGAAAAATTAGAAAAGTTGCGGCTTTCAATCGATTTTCAAGATTTGGCTTCACTTCATCAAAGAATGACTGCACTTCATCAATACTATGAGCTAATCACCAAGTTGATCCAAAATTACAATTTCAGAAAGGAATTTTTAGACAATGAAAGTCTCAATGAATATCTAATGTTAAGCATGGAGCAAGAAAATACATCTTCAGAGATATATCTCTTAATGCAATCTATCTTAACTGGTGATTTTTACCAAGAGAGTAGTGATTCTGCCCCAAAGACTGAATGGTTTATTAGGGCTGACCAAATAATCCTTCATATGCTTGATGATGACAGATCCCCATTAATCGATATAGCCATAGCTCAAGGAAAGTTCAAGCGATCGATTAATGAGAATGGCTCTAATGACAATAGAATAGATATCAAAATGATTCAAGGGTTCAACCTTATTCCCAGAGCAAACTTTAAAAGTTTAATTGAACCATTTAATGATCCACGCAAAGATGAAAATGATGAAAGTTTAATTACAGTGGATTGGTCAATGCATAGGTCAGTAGGAGGAATAAAACTTATGGAAAACTTTGAAATAAAATCTAAACCGTTAAAAATTAAAATTGATGAAAAAACTGGAGAGAAATTAATAAAGTATATTTTCCATGCTAGTTCGGATTCCTTGGATGAAAGTCCATTGCTTAAATCAACAGCAAACTTATTGGAAAGCCAATCAGGAAAGAGTGACCAAGAGGATGAGGACTGTAACTCAGTTAGTGATAACGATAATGACCGTTCTTCTGTAAGCAATAAGTCTTGCAAAAGTACATCTGAAAGCATAGATAGATTATCAAAAAACAACGTTGGCTCAATATCACATCAAGCATCCCAATCATTTCATACTGGTTCAAGCAGGATAGAAAATAAAGAACATGTTGACGAGATGTTAGCAAGATCAAATAAGTATATGAGTATCGTCTCTTTAAAAGTCAGCCGACTTTACCTCCTGATATCCATTTGTTTAAGCAAGGGCTTTAAACGGGTATTGAATGTACAAGACTTTGGAGTTCACCTTCCTGCGATGTTCATCGAGAATAAGGTTATGTCACTACTTGACATTACTATGCTTTTTAAAAAGTTGGTAATAAAGGCATTATTGAGTCATTCTGCTAGGTTGATTTTAAACAAAATGATCATTAAGAAAAGAGGTGCAAGACGAATAGTTGAGATGCCTCTCAGACCCTTGAAGAGATATGATAGATTTATTAAAGTATCAGATTTTGTGGCAGGTACTGATGACCAGTGAATTATTTTAAGTGTAGTATTATCTAATTAATCTAAATAATTTCATGAATATTGTACAAGGTGTAGGAGTTATCTCCCTATGTATGTTGTCTTTTAATGTTGCCATTATTCTGGACCTTCTTTTTACGCTTATTCCTTTTAGAACCAGCATAGTCATCATTTTCTGACATATCGTCGCCTCTCATTAATGTTTGTTGATCATTAATAGCCAAATCTGCAGTATTAAAACCAGGTATTCCATTTATTGGAGTTTTCTCAAATTTGAAAGCCTGATTCAAGAGTTCTGGTTCGATTGCCTTTATCATATCTGGCATCTGGCTCACCATGGGATCTAGCAATCCCGCTGGCACAGGTTTCAGAGGTGGTATTTGATGCTTTCCCGGTAAGTCTTGAATGTGATTCTTGTATGATTTTCTTAATTTTACTCCCTTAGATCCATCAGGATTTGTTCTTGCTAGAGACTGTTCTATAGGTTCTAACCCGTATAGAGTCAATAAATTATCTAAAGGAGATGGATTCAGTTTCTGATAAATTTCTATATAATGTTAGCATAAAATTCTCACAATAAAAGATTTTAAAAAATTTGAATACTCACGCTTTTTATCTACTAAGTAATAACTTTCCATTCCCTCATTCAATTTCAGGTAAGTTTCCTCCATTAATATAGACTATCTTGCTATCAAATAATTGTGTATTCAAATTTGTAAAATCATATTCATATATAAAGGAAAGTTCCTACGCACCATACTGGAAATATACAATGTACAAAATCCATTTTTAATACATAAGTAGAAATAAGAATATTAAAGAAAATAACATAGGGTCTTTTCTTAAATCAATAATATATATATCACAGTTCACAAATTTCCCATTAAATCAAGCATATAGTCCGAAAATTGTCAACTCAGTCTAAAAAATAGACATTTAAATGCTAAAGCTATAAGGCTTCATAGAATTACTTACCGGCTACTTCCCATCCGTCTTCTTCATTTTCTTTTGATTCAATTTTCAAATCAGAGGTTGCAGCTTCTAAACCAGTTACCTCGGCATTTTTATCTTCTTCCTCTTCTCCCTCATTATCAGAATCAACAGCTAAAACGTCATATAAAGACTTCTGTGGCTGTTGGACCTTCTTTTCTTCTTCTTGAGTTTTGTTTTGTCTAGAAGACTTACTACGTGGTTGCAAAGCTTGACCTCTCTTCCAGTCTAATTCTGGTTCTTGCTTCTTTGGTTTTCTTTCACTTCCTTGTCTTGAGCCTAAACCGCTATTGGTTCTTGCAGCACCCCAGTCAAAATCATCTTGTTTCTTTGGTCTATCGTTTCTGATTCTTTGTCTTGGTGGTAAAGCAGCAGCAGTTGATCTTGCAGTACCCCAGTCAAGTTCTGGTTCTTCCTTTCTTGGTGGTCTTTCACCTCTCTCGCTTCTTTGTCTTGGTGGCAAGGTGGCACTTGAAGATCTAGCGGTACCCCAGTCAAGTTCTGGTTCTTCTCTTCTTGGTGGTCTTTCACCTCTATTGCTTCTTTCTCTTGGTGGTAAACCCCCGCTTGATGTTCTGGCTGAGCCCCAGTCTAAATCTTTTGGTTCTTCTCTTGGAGCTCTTCCACCCAAAGGACCTGATCTAGCTGCTCTCCAATCCATGTCAAATACATCTTGCTTTTGAGGAGCAGCAACATTTACAAAAATCTTTCTACCGTTAAACTCGGTCATACTTAAGTTTAAAGCTTCTTCTAAAACTTCTCTTTCATTAAAAGTAATGAAACCAAAACCTTTTAATCTACCAGAAACATTATCAACTGGTAATTTGATTTCTGATATGATATCTTTTAATTGCATTCTGTCTTCAAAAAATCTGTTTAAAGAACCTTCATTAACTTCCCATGGTAAGTTACCAATTCTAGCTCTATATGGTGGTTGGTCTGGAATTGGAAATTCCTTTCTCTCTGGTCTTTCTGCTCTTTCTTCATCTCTAAAAGATTGAGATTCTTCTCTTCTCATCATTGGTGCTGGCGCAACAGCTGATCCGGTGTTGATTTGAACACCAATAGATGACATATCAACTTCTTCATCTGCCCATGATCCTCCCCCTAACGAATCATCGGCTAAGAATGAGCCTAAG
This sequence comes from Schwanniomyces yamadae, assembly GCA_030565025.1. Taxonomy (NCBI): domain Eukaryota; kingdom Fungi; phylum Ascomycota; class Pichiomycetes; order Serinales; family Debaryomycetaceae; genus Schwanniomyces; species Schwanniomyces yamadae. Next base: position 808,245 of record JAJMAU010000002.1, on the reverse strand, counting down.
TCCATTTTGACACTTTTTTTCGGTGGAGCTAGAAAATGTTAGAACAATTCGTGAATTTAACGAGATGAATCTCAATTTCTGAAATTTCCAAGATACATACCCATTTTTTCGTGCTTCTATTTCTTGTTTCCTATATAATACCAAGTATATATATGTAAATATGTATAGGAACAATCTATATATATTTAATTCCGTTTTTATGCATTTTTTTTTTCAATTTTTCCCTAATTTTTTCAGAAGCGCGAAACAGTTTATTGAGCATCGAACTACATAAATCTAGCATTGCAAAATTAGATTTGAAAAATATATTACACTATATATAGAGTTGATACTAGGTATAAAAGTATCATATTGAAGAATCATACTGAAGAATCGGTTAGACTCTCTGCTCTACTGCATCTCTACTTCTCGATACTGACAAATCTCTCAGATCAGAGTTCAGAATTGCATCGTTAGGAAGTGTAGGACCTGAACCAAGTTCAGCAGTAGTTGTTGATGAATCTAGAGTCGTGTTTGCTGGACCTGAGGTCGCCATTTCTGGGCCACTTGGAGCTGGACTATCTGTTCCTCCTCCTGATTCTCTACTTTCCAGCCCAGCTTGTGATTCTCTATACAGATTAGAGATTTGAATAACCTCCATGTAATAAATATCCTCTCTTCTTATGCCCATTATTATCCACCAAAGTCTCTTGAAAGATCTACCGTATCGTCTTTTTGCATACTGCTGAGCTCTCTCATCAATATTCAAATGTCTTAACGAATTATCATTCAAGATCATTCTAGCTCTTTCACTTGGTGGGATGAGCTCTTGTAGCATTTGTCTCAAAGTAGAATCATTTCTGAAAGCTTCAAAATCAATACTTATATCATCTTGAAGAGAAATTGTATCATCAGCATTTTCTTGGGTTTGGGTTTGAGGTTGTACTTCAGTTTCATTTCCGTCGGGCGTAGGTTGATCACTTCCATTTACAATATCATTATCATTATCATTCTCATTACCATTACCATTACCATCGTTTTGATTGATTTGCCTTCCAGTGCCTAGGTCAAGTCCATTTTCATTATCATTATTATTTGCTCGATTCATCGATGAAGATTCCTCCTTACAGAAATAATCTCTCTTACACATCGGACAGCAAGCACGTCTTTTAGTAAGCCAAGGGTCTAAACACTCAGAATGAAAGACGTGGCCACAAACTAAACCTCTAACGATAGCATCATCTTCTAATATTTCAAGACAGATAGCACATGAGCCCGATGAAAAATGCAATTCCTGTTCGCATCCTAAATCGTTCCTTAATTCTGTTCCTACTTCTACCCTTGGTTCCACACCTGAATCTTTTTCTGCTTCTGTCCCTAAATGTCTTAGTTCGATTTCAGTAACTTCACTCTTTGGAATGGGTTCTGAAATATCATGAGAAGTTCCGCTTGACAGACTTTCGTGCATTTCGCTAAATTCAATTGTCTTGTCAGTAGATTGACCAAATAACCCATCTTCCTGCAATAGACCATCCCTTTTCTCAACATCTCTCTCTTTACCACCATTGAGCCAATCATTATATGTTTTCTGAGGAAATAGCCTTTCAACATCCTCCTGGGATAACTTCTTCATTCTAGCATACCTTCCTCTTCTTCTACGCCTGCCCCTATTAATCCGTCTTTCTATGGGGTCGCCCCTAATGAAATGATGCTCTCTGATGTATTCCAACAAGTCTTGAAGTTCGTCATTGGTTGTATGCATGTGAGATGTAGATTCTTCTGAAAGTCCCTCTCCGGCCAAAACATTTCTATGATACAACGGATAAACATGTAAGCCGTATTTTGATCTCACAAAGTATCTCATAGTGAAGAACATAAATAGCAATGCTATTAACAATCCAACTGCTAATGCAAGAAAGAATAAAGCAGTAGATGATCGATTACCCCCCAAGGAGGGATTTGATGTGCCACTTGCTTGTGAGCTTGGGCTAGTAATCGATCTAAATAATCTTGTAGTTTCTGGCTCGCTAGTAGTAGTTGACATTCTTTCTATATCCTGTCATATACTCTGAACTAAGCAGTAACGTGCTTCAGAATAATCCTGAATAGAATTTTTGATTTATTGCTAATTTTCTGGAGATAATTTTTGTGGGGAGCAAACACCTTATTGTTTAGCAAATAAAACGATAAAATACTTGTCTGATCTGAGGATAAGATATTAAAGCAATTGGCTCAATTGTTAATAGAAAATTCCTATTTATTCTAGCTAGAGGTAAAGTATTCCTCGGTATTTATTGGTTGGTATTATAGTTTCCGGGATCATTCAATTTCATTCCTTTCAAAAAAGGGATTGAAAAATTAATCCTGTACAGGTTTAAATCTACACTAGAGGATAATATATGGAATAGGATGGAATATATAAGCTTGTTCAGGGCAATAAGGCTATGCCATTACTTCCGCTTACAAACATAAAGCCTTAGGAAAAGAAAAAGTGATCCAGCTAAACAAGGGAAATTGCAGATGCGGCCATATTTGGTATTAGACATGACATTTACACAATAATACAAGCCCCTTCGTAGACTATGATAAAATGTTACTATATCATTAATTGATATATAAATTGTACAAACCCTATAAAAAGATTATAAGAATTAAATAAATTAATCAAAACTACATATAGTTTTCATTCGTCATAGTTTGTAGTATATATACTTCTTTAATTAACTTATAATTTTGGAGCTTCCTTGAAAGAAATAGCAGCTTCTTCACCCATGGCAGAGATGATAGTGACTAATAAATCCTTACCTTCGTCGAATTCAGCTTGGATCTTGTCACCTAATTCACCATCTGGGATCTTGACATCATCCTTGGTGTCACCATCTTGGGTCATCAAGGATAAGAAACCATCATCAATGTCCAATAATTGGAATTCTTGTCTTCTGACATTTGGAACTTCCATATTGTGGGTAGATGGAGACAAATCTTCTAATTTCTTACCAGTGAAGATGTCTATAGCGACTAAATGGACCTTAGCGTGACCGTGCTTACCGGTCTTGGAGGTGGACATGTCGACGATTTTACATGGTCTGTTCTTAATAACAACGTGTCCATTCTTTCTTAAAGCGGAACATTGAATTGGGAAGGTTAAAGCAGCACCAGCGTCAGCGGTCTCAAAGGTGTGCTAAAAAAATTGTTAGTACGTTAATTCCAAATAAAAACTTTGCATTTGCTGTTGCACTTTGCTAGTGCAAATGCTGTTGCGTCAGCTAATGCTCTACTTGTTCCTGATCTGATTCACTCCACTATTCAGCTGAGAACAAAAATTTCAGCCTATAGTTCTTCCTGCAAAAATTTTTTCACCCTAATTCCGTCCTCTGCTCCGAAACGAATCAATCCATTCTCAAATATTATAGTAATAATTAACTTACGTCTTCGTCAGCCATATTAAATTATTTAATCTAGTGGATCAGTAATGTAGATTTTTCAAAAAAAAAGAAAATTCAATGGTTAATTAATATAGGATGTTGAGATTTCTCGCCAGCAAGAGATGGCCGGTATTACAAAAAAAATGCTAATGAAAAATTCGACCGTTTAAGTAAATTTGGTACTGTTTAACTATTATGACATTGGGTATATTTCAGTATGACTTGTGTTACCCTGCCTTGGATCAAAAAGCCCAAAGTCGTGTGATTATTGATTTTACCAAGTCGGATGTAAGGGCTTATTGGCGCTATTTTATTGGGTCACATGAGCATCTATCAAGAAATGTATAGTAAGTATATATGTGTATATAAGATGTAGGACAAGATTAGAATATGGATGATGGATGAAGAGTATAGAAGAGTATTGAAGAAAAGGTGGTCTGTAGATGATGTAAGGACTATGTCGTGTGAATTGTGGACCGGCTGTGGCAGGAGATCGTGCTGTAGACCGTACTGTAGAAGGAGAAAAGAGATACAGGGGGAGATTATTGGGAAAACTCTATTGGGAAGATTCTATTGTGCGCGGTATAGTGCATGCGAGTCATCGGTGACTTTAGTGATCATGGCAGAAAATTAGGCTTAATTAGTACAAGAAGTGGGCAGAGAGTAGTTTGTTTAGTGAGGGAAGTGTCTCTACAGAACGTGGTTTTTTATGGTGAGCGCGGTATTCGTAGTGCGAGTAGTGGTAATTGAAGTTATGGATTTTTGCACGAGACTCTGGTATGATTTTGCAGATTCCGTAAAACAGGTATATATTATTATAAACACTCTTAAGCGCAGCGGTGCAAAAGAGAAGTTAGAGGCATCAGGACCAGAAATCGCCCTTTGAATAAAAGCAGGCTCCTAATGGAGATAAATACAAGAAAATGTTAGCTTTCGACGTAGGTAGTTGACGGCAAGTCAGAGTGTTCTATGTTCAAATCATGGGAAGAATTCAGTGACTTGTCGTTCAAGTCTGTATTACTTTGAGTAGTGGAATTTTCTATGGCAGATACTTCTGAATCATCTGGTAGATTTGTAGCCAACGGTGAGTTTTCGGACTTTCTCTGATCCTTTTTAGCGCTTCCGTTAGTGTGAGTCTTGGCCAGCTTTTCTAACTTAATTGACTCAATCAATGGCAGCCATTTGTCAAGTAGCTCATCACATTTTTCGTGTAATTTAAAACTGTCTGGATATTCGAGATCCTCGTCGCGTAAAATACATTTCAATACCTTGTGAATTTTTGTTTTTTTCATTAAGTCGATTGTGACAGGGAAATCAACCAATCTATGTAAGATTAAGCGAGAAACCAGCAATTCATCTGCTGATGGAGGTGGAAATTGCCTAGGATCCGTTGGGGTTACTGGCTGGTTTCTTTGGATCAATGAACGTTGAAGTTTAATACGACAGAGCCATAATTGATGTTGCTTTTCCTCTTCTGTTTGAACTTTTACTGTAGGAGTCTCTTTTAACTTTGTAGGAAGATTTGAAGTTTTCTCGTTAGTTGATTTTTTTTTATTTACGGTCTTTGGTGTCTTTCTCTGTCCATTTCTTGACTCTTCGCGGTTTCTCTTCCTGTTTGATTTATCCTGATTTTCGCCAGCTCCTTGATCTACTTCTTCGAGTTCTTCGTCCTCTACTTTATCTTCCTCAATCTCGTCCACAAACTCATCTTCCTCACCTTTCGAATCTTCGTCCAATTCAGATGCATCAACATCTTCATCATTTGGAGCAATGTCTAAACTTTTCATAAAATCATCAAATGATAATCCTCTAGCAGCTAAGAGTGCATCATTCACATTTAAGGTCCTGCCTTTCTTTGGCTTTTCTTTATTTGGGATTTTTTCTAATTTTTTATCTAGTACATCTTCGGATAACGAATCAAGACTTTTCTCTGTCATCCAATAAAAGTCGCCGTCAGGTATGAAAATGACACAGTATTCGGTACTTTTCTTTTTGACGTTCAAAACAGACGAAGGAATCATGTCTTTGGGCATCACAAACGATGGCCAAGCTGACCATCCAGGCATCTTCGCCAAGACTAAGTCCTTAGGTTCGAATTTCACTCCTTTTGTTTTCTTTGGTGGCATATTAAAATATATGGTGTAGAACTTTGATAAGCTTGGATTTAACCTTCAATTGAGCCAATTTTACTAGTGTTACCTGTTATGAAACGTGTAACGTATTTAGTTTGGTGATGAGTCAAGAGAACCTTATTTCTAACTCGTAAGTCCTTGGTAATTGTCTATTTAGCAATATTATTAGTTTGATTGAAGACCTGCGAAACCAATTAAATAACTGTATTTGTTTTTTTCCTTCAACGGTCAACAGTACAGTATAAACAAATGAACTTTGATGTACGAGATTTATTCACACTTCTATAGACAACAATAAAACTATCTTCTTATCAAATAATGACTAGGCTTTATTCTCCCCTATATCAATAGAAACAGGCACTTATTATGTCGTATTAGACTATCAATTTTTATTTTAGTTTCAAAGTTTCACAATTTCATAATGTTAAGGCAACATCAACAATAATGACTGGTCGATTGAGAGGTACTGGATGTTTGTGCAGAGCACTACTTTTAAACTTGCTTTAAGATTTGTAGTTGCAAAAGATGCCACAGGTATACAATTTTCAGCAATTATCAAGTTAGGAAGAACATTCCATATTGATAGAAGCAGACATGCTAATTTATATTCATACTTGTGTAAAACATAGTTGTTATTTCACCATATCCTCGTTTTTGCAGATTTAAAAGTAAGAAATTCTCACAAAATTGTGTTTTATTTCACTATTTACAGTAAAACTAAAATTTACTCCGATTGTATGAATATTGATTAGCAAAAACATTCAACTATTCAACAGTATTTAATATCAAGAAGTGTCATTATTTACCGTTTTAAGTAATCTGAAAATAAGCAGTTCTTTCATCACCACGATACCGATTGAAATGGCTGCGCGATTCGTATACTTGAACAGATCAGCTATAGAGAAGTCCATACTCTAATACTGCAATCAATAGCTTTCAATATTTCCACAGATACGTAATCTGAACACTCTAGTTACTTTCGGAATAAGACCTATCTTGTTTCTAATATAAAAAGACTGAAATCGTCTCTCACTAAATTTTAGTGATTTTAGCCCGCTCTATCTGTGGCCGTGTTATGTGCCTGCTGCTGGCCGAGCGTGGAACATTTCCCGAAGACAATAAACGAGCGTATGATGAAACAAACCCAAACACTAACCATAAATCATTGACACCAGAAAGTAACTCATGATATACCCCATAGCAGTAACAAAATTCTTTTAAACCGAATTAAGCCATTACAATCATACCATATTTGCGACTTCCCGAAAACCAGAAGCATCTTGCAACGTATCGATCAAAACAGGAATGATTACATAAGCATAAAAAAGCTGCGACCCAAATTTTGAAGTTCTCTAATTCAACTAATGCATAAACGGAAAAAGTGGAAGCTATCATAGTATTAATACATTCGATAGTGTATTGATATCAGCAGATTGCAAAGAGTCAAGAAGCTTCATTTGAACTATCTGCTTAATTTATAGAAAAAGGCAGTCTTCCTGGAAATATTGTTATCCTCTAGTCGAATATATCGGGACACAATTAGGAGTGACAATTTTACATCTATTCAGGACGTGGCTAAAATAATAGGTCAATATACACAAGCGGTTGAAATAAACACAGGTTCTATACTTGAATAAGGATAGCGGTAGTATTCGGATTGCAGGAAGAGATACTTGACATTAAAGTTCAAAAAAATCTGTGCATTGCTGCTACAAAAAATTTTTTTGCTTTACAATATGGATTCCAGTAACATGCATTCGCTCAAAAGAAAGGCATCTGGTAAGGATTTGCCAAGTCCAGAGACTATATTGCATTTATTGGAGGGATCCAATAAGAGACAAAAATTATCTAATGTACCTCGTTCGTTAGAAGATTCGAAAGCGGCACTGGTTCTTCATTCATTACCATCTAATATTATCCCAATAATCCAGCCACCACTTAAACCGAATGATTTCTTTAGTGATTTGACTGATGACATATCAAATCCAAATGTTGCACAACAGATAGATGGTATTTTGAGGAAGTTTCCTCCACCAATTCCGCCATATTTACCAAATGATGTTCGGCCTGCTGCTGGTGGAATTATGATTCCATTTATATATCCGCCACCTCCAAAAATAGATTTAGGGTTTGCTCCAAGAAATGATGGCATAAACAAACCTATTGAAATCGCCAATAATTCAATGTCTTCGACGACTTCGGCCACGATTCTCACAAACTACGCACCACATAGGGATGTCAGTTCTCCTTTAGAGGACAAGGTCTATGCTCAAATCCCCCCTTTGCCATTTCCTCCTCCAAATTATATGCCATATCCTTTAATCTCTGATGAATCTTCCTTGACTCCGTCTGAGGTATTTAGTTCCTTCCTTAAGGCGCTGGAAAATTTGCCAAGAATTGATATGGTTGTTGCAAGTGCTGCTGGCTCGTTATTCGAAATGAAGTCACAAGCAAATGAAGAAGGATTTACTATTCAAGACTTTGAAAACGAAAAGAGGCGACAGGATAATAAATTTGAAAGAGATAGAGAAGATACTCTGGATTTGGATTTTTCTAGCGAACGAGATCTTGAAGACTACTATGAATATGCCAGAAATATTGATACGACTGATGCCTTTGACTATTATAACATCTCTTCAAAGAACAATGATTATCTGATTGGTAATAGAGATATTTTTGAGAGATACTTAAATGTATCTAAAAGAGAAAGTAATATTAAAAGTTCATCTGAAGATATCATCGACTATAGTAGTAAAATAAAAGAGAATGAACTTTCAAGTGTACCTTGCCCACCTTCAAAACAAGAAATGTTATTTATTGACACGTATGATCTTTTGAGGGATAAGCCTAAAGAAATAATTTTGGCTAATGGAAATAATAGAGAGAAGAGAAGAGAATGTTTGATGGAGTCATTGAATGAATTATCATCCTATGAGGAAAGGAAAAGATATGAAATCTACCAATCCAAGAAATACAAGCTTTTGAAAAAATTAAAGAATTTACAGGAGTCTAAACTCTCCTTGACGAATCCAATCATAAAAGACGAAGACCTTTTAAGGCATAAAAAGTCCTTGGAAGAAAAAAGAGACCTTGAACTAGTTCATTTAAGAATTTTTGAAAACTATGAAATGTTAAAGAGTTCCATGACTTTTTATGAAGAAACTAACAAAGCTTATAAAAACTTGCAGCAAGTTGGAACGAATAAATTAAAAAAATTAAAAAACTTTTTTGAATATCAAAGAAATTTATTTACAGACCACCTTAACAGCAATAGTAGTGATATATTTGATATCAAGAATAAAGACTCAAACAAACTATTTCTTGGTATTTCTGAAAGAGACTATAGTTCGGAAATTAAGGAAATTATAAAGAGATCAATAAATAATGAATTGAGTGAGGACTCCCTCAAATCACTTACATCTCAGTTGACTGACGATGAAGTTCTACCGACATCAGTCCATGATTTTATGCCATTAATATCTCAAGTGGAATTCGATATTATTACTGGCGACTTACCTGGGAAAGCAAAGATCATCAATAAAAATAAAAAGTCAATGTCAAAAACTCCAATAAATGTTAAGCATCAAATATTTCAAAATCCTTTATACGACCCAATAACTTCTGGATCAGACACCAATGCATCTGAGAATATGACTCCTTCGCCTACTAAACGTAGAGGAAGAAGAACTGCTGGTGGGTCTAATTTGGGTGATAAGCTTATTGAAGAAGAAAGCTCGAAGTCTTCTGAGGCAAAATTACTTGCTAAAATTATGAAGCAATTTAATGGTCCTCAACCGATTAAACCAGACGAATTAACAAATGACTTTGAATTATTGGGATTAGAAAGTCTTTGGCCGGTAAGTAGTACAAAATAATCCTTTTATTTCATAGGTTAGCATTATGTAGTTAATTCAAATATATTTTAAAGAGATAATGTTACAATTTATAAAAAAGTGATTAAAATAACGAAACAGTATAAAAATAAGCACAAATAATATAGTGGTCGTAATTAGGTGTAAAAATTTAATAAAACAACATAAAATTTAGCGAATGAGAAAAATTCTAACAGGTTCAGAGCTATAGCTCCGACTTGTAGCAAACGCTGTAAAAAAAAAAAAAATCAGCTCTCTTCAAATTGTGAATAGATAGCAATTAAAACGTTTGCCAATCCAAGAACAATTGGAAAATTTCCTAAGAAGTTGGTGAATTTCCCGTAAAAACCTAATTGAATAGCAATGTGATTCTTTAAAGCATTGAAAATACCACTGTTAGAATTCAAAGATACTAATGAGCCATTTTTGTAGAGAAAGTAGAAAACCAAAACCTTTGATAATGCAAAAACAAATGGATCGAATTTGTAGATTCTTGCAATGAGACCAGCTTCATCATCATAGATTATAACTCTTTTGGAGAAATTAACATAGTAAGCAATCAATAATGGTAACAAAACAGAAGTTAAAGTCCAAGTGAAAAAAACAGATAAAGCATTTAAGTTAAAAAGAGAACAAAAGTCTGGTAATAAGAATTCACTTTTGGCTAAGAAAGGAAATTGTGTTTTGATCCAGATTGGCTGAGTAAAAGAGTGTTCTTTGACAGCAACCAAAGGAACAAAGGTGTAAAAAAAGAAGAAAACTTCCACAGCTAATTCTAAGTAGTTCAAAGTTACTGATGTAGATAATCTGTCTCTCAATTCTTCATTAAATTCAACAGTAGTAATTCCTACACGATCGGTAAACTTGTAGAATGTTGATATAAACTCTTCACCTTTTTCGATTATTGGGTCAACAATCCATTCTTTCAAATCAATAGGAGGAGCACCATTATAGTCCTTGTCTTCTTCGTCAACATCTTCCTTTTCTTCCCCATCAGTGGTTTCTTCAGCTAAGGTTTCTTCATCACCATCTTCTTCTTCCTTGTCTTCAAGGAGTGTTTGGACGGTTAATTCACCATCCTCCGGATGTTCTTGAATATAAGTTTCAAGCTTCTCAGTTAAGATTTTCTTGGTGTCTTTTGCAAGCGTCGAAATCTCGAGCTTTTTGCAAACATTGACTAAATCAGCTTTCTTGTAACTTTGTAAATCTGCCATGACTATTTAATACCCTATGTGTTTGTGTCTCGCCTTTTGAAAATATATTTATAATTCGAATAAAAACAAATTTTATATTCAGGTAAAATAGTACTATGAATTCAGCAGTATTTTAGTAGGAATGACTTTGTTTACGTATATCTGGATTTCTTAACATTTGCTATATGTTATAAGGAGAGTAGGGAATGTTGATATTATTCCTAATTAGGTATTTTGATCTTTGCATATAAATTTTCAATTTGTGCAGGAGCTATTTAAAAAAAATCAGGAAACAGAAATTGTAGAATCATAACAAGACAACAAAGGGCAGTTACTTAAACTACAACTGAAACTATCCAGAGGTGTGAAGGCAAAATTTAAATAAATAAAATCATTTTTTATTCTTTTTTCTTTTAAACCAACGAATTTTAACCGATTAAAATTGGATTATTAAGTCTCGTTGTTTATACATTCAAAACTTCATAACCCATTGTTAGAAATAGAATAAATGGAATACAAATTTATATTCATATAACAGATAAATTGAACCCTAAGGTATAATATGTTCTCTTTGAGGAACCTGTCAAAAACGATTATACGAAACCACAGGTTTGCTCTAAGGAAAATTTCAACAGCAAATCATTTAAAACAGAACACTAGTTTTAGGGAAACACCCCGAATAAACCAAGTAGGAATACAATACTTATCGGAAGGACTACAAAGTAAAATATTTCCAAAGTCTAACTCAAAGGATTATTTGAATCCCTCGCACCCAGAGTTACTTGAGCTAGCAAAAGAACATTTAAAAAGCAATGATTTGTTGGGCAAAAGAACTCAAATATCTGAACCTATAGACATAGAAAACTTTCCGTCGTTAGTTGGAGAAGGTTCACTCGATGAACACTTCTACAAAATTGGAACTAAAAGCTCACAACCGTATTTACAGATGGCAGAAGCTTTTTTGGATGAGAATGCAATAGTACCTAAGAGGCCAACTAAGTGGTTATTCAAAGAAGGTTGGACCAGATATGCACCAAATGAAGAGCCGAAACAAGTACAGTATCCATGGGAGGATGAATTGGTTTTCGATGTAGAAGTTCTATACGAGAGATCACCATACGCTGTCATTTGTACATGTGTTTCTAGCAAAGCTTGGTATGGATGGGTTTCACCGGTATTGACAAATTATTCCGAAGAAAAAACTTACAACGATTGGGAGCACTTGATACCGTTTAATTGTTTGAATCATCCAAAGCTATTGATCGGCCATAATGTGAGTTATGATAGGGCTAGAGTCTTGGATGAATACAATATTAAGCAATCTAAAGGTTTCTTTCTCGACAGCATGGCTTTGCATGTCGCTGTCAGTGGAATATGTTCTCAACAAAGACCTATGTGGCATAAGCATAGAAAGAGCAAATCTAAGTTAAATGAGGATCTTGAACATTCCGATTTCGAACTTGAAGGAAACTCGTTTTTGAATTTTTCGATGGCTGAAGTTGCACAAGAGATATCAGATGATCCATGGCTAGACAAAGGTGCTCCGAATTCATTAGCTAATGTTGCTGATTTTCATTGTGGAATCAAGCTAGATAAGGCAGAACGTGACTATTTTAGTGCGACAGATCCTGGATTAATTATAAACAATTTTGATAAATTGATGAATTATTGTGCAAAAGACGTAGAGGCAACATTCACTGTGACGAAAAAGTTATTCCCTGAGTTTAAAAAGAAAGTTCCTCATCCTGTTTCTTTCGCTGCGTTACGGCATTTGGGAACACTAGTTCTTCCTACCACAAAGAAATGGGACGCATACTTAGAAACTGCAGAAAAAATTTACCAGGAGAATAGAGAAGCCGTTACAACAATTTTGAAGGAACGAGCTAACGAGTTGGTTGCATTTGTTACACAGGGGGATGAAAACCTCAAGCCTAGTTGGGATAAGGACTCATGGTTATCTCAATTAGATTGGACTCTTAAGGAGAGGCGCTTAAAAAAGAATGGAGATCCTGTGGCTAAACAAGCATTTTTGACAGGTTATCCTGAATGGTATAGAGATTTGGTCAAACCAGCTACTGTCAATGGAGTCAGAATACGTGAGGTAAATATATCTGTGCGAACAAGAGTGACTCCATTACTATTGAAGCTTAAATGGGAAGGATATCCTCTTTTTTGGACCAATTCTGTGGGATGGTGCTTCAAAGTTCCATATAATGAAGCAGTATTTGAAGAATTGATGTCAAAAAATTATGCTCAAGCGAAATTAAGTGAAGATGACTATGAGCTCTATCTCCCTGATTTGAGAAATGGTATAAATAATTTTGAACTTTTTAAAGTACCTCATCCGGAAGGGCCTAATAAAAGATGTACTTCAATTTTGTCTAAAAATTATTTAAAATTTTTTGAGAATGGTATATTAACATCAGAATATAAGTATGCTCGAGAGATTTTGGCTCTAAATTCAAATGCGTCTTATTGGATGGGTAATAGAACTCGCATAAATGAACAGATGGTTGTATATTCGAATCCGATAAAAAATTCATTTTTTGATGTCAAAAAGCTAGCGAAAGAACACTCTGAGATGGGAATTATATTACCCATACTTTGTACTATGGGTACTATTACAAGAAGAGCAACTGAAAACACTTGGCTTACTGCATCAAATGCTAAAGCTAATAGAATAGGATCTGAATTGAAAGCTATGATAGAAGCACCCAAGGGGTATGCATTCGTAGGTGCCGATGTTGATTCGGAAGAATTATGGATTGCTTCTTTGGTTGGTGATTCCATGTTTAAGATCCACGGAGGCACTGCTTTAGGCTGGATGACGCTTGAAGGTGATAAAAATGAAAAAACAGATTTGCATTCTAAAACCGCTGAAATTTTAGGCATCTCAAGGAATGATGCTAAAGTTTTTAACTATGGAAGAATATATGGTGCAGGAGTGAAGTTTGCAACCAGACTTTTAAAGCAATTCAATTCAGATTTGAGCGACCAAGAGGCCGAAAAAATTGCTAAGAAGTTGTACATCAAGACGAAAGGTCAAACCAGCACATCAAAATTTTTAGATAGACGAATGTATCATGGAGGATCAGAGTCGGTCATGTTTAATGCTTTGGAATCAATAGCTTTTCAAAACGATCCTAGAACTCCAGTTCTAGGTGCTGCTATAACCGATGCATTAACAATGGGTAATTTGAATAAAAATGACTATTTGACTTCAAGAATTAATTGGGCTATTCAAAGCTCAGGCGTTGATTACTTGCACTTGTTGGTAGTTTCAATGGATTATTTGATACAAAAATATCAAATTAATGCAAGATTAGCTATCACAGTGCACGATGAACTTAGGTATCTTGTTAAAGAAGAGGATAAATATAAAGCTGCATTATTGCTACAAATAAGTAATTTGTGGACAAGGGCTATGTTTTGCGAACAGTTAGGTATTAATGAGGTTCCTCAATCCTGTGCGTTCTTTTCAGAAGTGGATATTGATCATGTTCTCAGAAAGGAAGTTACTTTAGATTGTGTTACACCTTCACACACAGAAGCAATACCACCTGGACAATCGTTGACCATTAGACAATTATTAGAAGTATGTGAAGGTGGAAAAATTCTAAATTCTACTCAGAAAAAAAATTTAAAATTGTCAAATGTGAAATACAACAAAAGGCCATCTGTTATACTGAATTTGGAAAAAAACTTGGATATTGACTTGAAAATACTGAAAATTAAAGTGCAAAACTCGGTAAACAAAGAAAGCTGGAGAAAGAATATGAATAAATTTATCAAAGCTAAGAAAGAAGCCGAAGAAAAAGAGATGGGAATAACATATTCTAAGAAAAAGAGGGATTCCAATACAAAACTATCTACAAAATACCTGGTATTATCGCAAAGGAGAATGAGGAATCTCGAAGAGATTTCAATTAGTGAAAACGTAAATGATACGTTAAATGAAGAGGTTCGCAGCTATTCTAATCAGTCTAACGAGTCCAGAAAAGCTGACTCTCATATCAAAATTACAGGGAGTGCCCAATTTAAAAATTCTAGTGTGAAATTGGTCTCAACTAAGGCTAACTCCAAAGTAGCGAATTCCAGGATAAATTCCTCGCTTCCACTTTCAGGTAATCAAACTTTCTATCCTCTCAAAACAGGGACGAAATCATCATCAACGTCAACTAGTTCGAAGAGGTTTTCTAATGATTTTCTACCTCAGAGACAGTTTTCCTTTCATGCGCGCCCGAATCCACTTCCTTCGACAATTAGATTGAGCCAAAGTCGACTATCGCAGTGGTCAAAAAACAAATCTAAAGAATCGTCAATGTGCAAGGGACCGGATAAGCCAGCAAAACGACGACCGTCATCGTCAATAAGTGCAACATCCTCGCCAACATTGTTCTACAACAAAAAACTGCCTAACTCAAGCGGTCATAAACCCTGGTAAGCCTCTTTACATTCTCATACAATTGATGAGTGCTCTCTTCATCATTGATCCTCCCTAGAAATTTTGGCGTCATTATCCTACTAATCCACAATTGATTGAGAATATAACAGTTGACAGTGCAATATAGGAATACTGTCCTTTTTATCCCATCATTGATCAACATGGATATGATAATTTAATTTTCTTGAATTATCTTGTATAAAGCTTACATAACGACTATAACGATTTAATAATAAACTCACATTTTAACGTATCTTCATGTTAGTTTATCAAACCATATTGGGACTTCGTTTCACCAATTCATTCAAACGTTTTTCTGGAGCCCTTACCATTATTTTGCAACTATTTCTTAAACTTGCTCACTGTTTGTTTTTCATCTGCCATTGGTCCCGGAACAGCCCCCATTCTCTCCATAATCCATTTTCTACTCCATTACCGTTCAGATCTAGCTTTTTCCCAAGACTACTCTACTAGTGCTCCACCTTTTTCTGTGGGCCTTCCGCTGCATCATGCCCCCTGTCAACTAATTAATCTGTATATTGTAACAAGCAAACGCAAGGCATGTTCCATAGACGGCACCAGAGCAAAACTCAATTCAGTTCGCATATTACCTTGTGCGGGTTTTATTACACAAAGCGACTTGATTTTGCTTACAAATTAGAAGATTACCAGAGTTTTATGAAAAATTCTCCTACAATATCTGCTAAAACTATTTTACAATCTCTACTTCAGCCATCATAACATTTATAATTCCTTTCACCTTCTTTATTTTTTTTCTAGAACACCCAACCTTTTCTCTCTTCTCTTTCATCATTTCAGCCTTCTGAAACTACTTCCTTTTTGGGATATCTTCCCAAACTATTTATTTTCCATCCTAATTAGTTGAGTATTGTATATATTTTATATACTCGATTTAATTAGGAAGCTTATGATCCTAATTAGGTTAATATGTTCAATACTGTTGACACTGCATATAACTTCTTCGTTGTATCACCAAATTCCTGTATCAAATCTTCTATTCTGCTATGTTCTCTACAAACAGCTTCGGGTTTTCTACCTTATCGGGCAGTAGAATACCCGAATGCGATAATACTTAATTTTCAGCCGAGTTAACCGAGCGTGCATTATTGACATCCATACTGGTTCTTATTCGTTCATGGCTAATATCACCGCTATGCTATCGTTGTTTTAAGTCGCTAGTAAAAATTTACTCGGGTATTCCTAGAACATGCCGGCCCCCACTAGGATTCAACGAACTCTTTATATATCTCCATGTTAGAAAGGAAATTGGCTCGGTAAACTTATTCATGTACCAGCCGAATATTTCGTTTTCAATTACAGTAAAAGTGTGAAATTTCAGACTACACATCCGGCTATCAGTACATCAAAGACAAGCGATTGTAACTCGTGAAATAGAATAATGGTAATTGGCTCTGAAATATAACATGCTATTACTATAACCTTTCCTCGGTATTCTTCCTAGTTGAAGGCTACATTATTTAGTTCATTTCCGTAAACAGGCAGCCTTACGGCCCTGGTATTTCTCAGTAGTTACGATTTGATGGAGTTACCAGTTATTTTCTTAAGAAATCCTCCGATTAGGCCGATAGTTACACAAAACCACTAATAGTAGCCGCTCGAATACTTTCCATTTTGTGCGATATTTCGAACTAACAAAACTGTCAATACAGATACTACATGCAAGACACCAGACAAAAAATTGCCATATATTTGTCGATTATTCCCGAATATTTAAATTTAAAAAATTCCACTTTTTCCTGTAGTTTTTCTTCTGAATTCTATTAATAACGGAAAACAATCTAGGATATTAATAGACAATGTTACCAGCCGGTGTTATTTTAGTTTTCGTCTTAGTTTTCTTAGCCTTCTGTGCTGTTACTGCTGTCATGCTCCAGAAGAAAATGAAAGCTAAAAAATCTAACCAAAGATTCTAAGGAACTTTTGGCCTAGAAATGGACTAGACATGCTAGTGAAACGGGATGATACTGTGGTGCTACAATTGAGCGAAAGGGGTGTTGAGTGGTGTGGATTGCCCACACCACACTGATTACTCTGGGAGGTTTATTGACATGTTTGGCCTGTTTGGGCAGAAACTACTATAATACGGAAAATCCATTATTTGTTTTTTTTATCACAATAAAACAAATATTATTATCTATTACCTTTTTTTTTTATTGCTGTGTCTTGACGGGAAACTAATGTACATTTTTATTTATAAACGGGAATCAATATTTTTTTTTAGTGTGTTAAATGGGAATTAACATGAGTACATTGAATACCTTTTATTAATAAAAATACTTTAACTAAAGCTACTGTAGAGTCGTATGTATCTGTAATCCAGTTATTGCTATTGTTTAATAACTGTTTAAAGTTTTTCGATAAAATGGTCCCTAAAATTCCCGCAAGCTCAATTTTTCGATGGTAGCTGGTGCTCCTCGAAGTTACGTCATATGCGGACGAAGATATCTAATGTCGACCATGCTCTTGTTTTTTTTCACAGCAATAAGAATTTGTCTATTGAGAAGGTAAGAGAAGCGGATAAATACTATAGAAGGCCAATTTTGCTACAAAAATTGTAGTGTAATAGTTAGAGACATATACTTTTAGGTAGAAATCGACAAGCTAAAATTTCCTGGGGTGTTTATTAATAATCAGTGAAGCGTTGATTTTAATTAAAAATCGATCTTTTATGTAGTATAATTAAATGTATAAGCTCTATAAAACCAGAATTATCTAAAAACTAAGCATCAGAATCATCGTCTTCAGCTTCATCATTTTCATCATCGTCGTTTTCTGTGATAGCAACACCTTCATCATCGTAATCTTTCATGAAAAAGGCCTTTATTGTGCCTACTAAGGCCAATAAACTCATGACCCACCAAGTTAACCAACCCCAAGACAATTTATCACCTACTGACATTAAATAGCCAAAAAATACGGGGCCCACACACCTTGCTAATGCAATAAAACTCATCGAAGATGAGTTGACATATGCTCTGTGTTCTTTGGCAGCAGCTCTGTGATTCAATAACATAATTTGTGGCATTCCAGTTCCACTTGCTAAAACTCTTAATGATGTCAAAAAATAGAGCAGAATAGGAGTAACCCATTTTGGAATCAGAGGATTGTAATCATGTAAAGTAAAAACAGCGAATGGAACCAAGAAATAGACTACCGGGAAAATGGATACTGATATCCTAAATCCCTGAATCGTGCCGAATTTTCTGTCGAAATATGGAAAGATAACCAAAATAATAAGCATTCCCATGATTCCTGTACTTGAAATTAAATCACCGATATAACTAGCATCAAGCCCAAGACCACCTTCGATTCGGAATGGGAACTTTAACTTATCAGGTTTGAATCTTGAAGCCAAAAAAACTGGTAAGAATTCACTAAATGTAACATTGTGCAAAGATATTAAGAAATTAGACGAAATAGCAGAAATAACTCTCGGAGTAAATGCATTGGAATATTTATCTTTAGTATTATTGGCTTCATTTACACCCTTTAGTCTATCTTCGTCGCTATTTTCACTGGAACTTTGGTTATCTGAAATCAACGGAGTAACTTCAGATACCTCCTCTTGTGCAATTTGCCAAGGTCTAGTTTTAGTTTGAAAACCTAACTTCGATAAAATCCAATCACCAAATTCTAGTCCTCGATCTCTTTTATATTTGACAGTTTCATGTGTTTCTTCTAAAAACAAGAGTCCAAATACCATGCTGCACATGATTATGGATGCAACAACTATATTTGATAATGCATATGGGTATTTGGTAATGAACCTTTCATATACAGAGTCTCCATGGACCAAGGTTTCAACCAATGCCAGAGGATCAGGATTGTATACATTATCTTTCTTAGGACGCGTGAGATATTTAGAACCTCCAATTAAAGGACCAATTACTGAACCTAAATTGTAAAGCAAGGGTAATGTGGAGAACGCTATACCCTGATGTTTTCTTTCTGTAGCTATTTCTCCAATCATGGTTCTTAACACAGCAACATTCCCGTTTAACACGCCCGCCAAAGATCTACCAAAAAGGGCCATATAATAGTTCTTACTGAATCCAAAAATTGTAAGCGATGTTGCTGTACCACACAATCCAAGCAACAAAATGTACTTTCTTCCAATTTTATCACTCATTTTGCCCCATTTTACGCAGAATAAAAATTGACAGAATGCAAATGACGATGCCAAGTATCCACTATACTTGGAAATATCCTTCTCTTCGGGTGCAATTTTGAAATCTCTTATCATAAAATAAAGATATGGAAAAAGAGAAGTAAACGCTAATGGTTCACTTATTCTTATCACACAAATGATGAGCATTTGCTGGACAGGAAAGCCTCTTATCTGCTCTCTAAATGTCAAGTTACTGTCTCTTTTCATAATGAAACCATTTATATTAGAAATAAAATAAAATAAAAAAATAGATTTCTGTGCAGTTTGATATAAAGAATCTTTTAGCCGGCGAAATCTTTCAGCCGGCGGATTTAACTCGCTTATAACGAAAACTGGTGCCTCACCCGATTCCGATTTTATAAACTATGCAAAAGTAACTACAATAATCATATATACCTAGGCTTACTATTCCCTCGATTCTTCCTATACTCCTGTTCTCTCAATGTTAAAAGAACACTCAGAATTATTAGACAGTTTTCATTAATTTCATGACTGTGCAGATCAAAAACCTTTATCGTAGCATTTTTGATCATTTTCCCTTGGATCTTGACGTCTCCATCATCTATAATGGAACTGAAAGGAATTTCAATCAACGGCTTTCCTTCATTAATTATTTTATTTACCAAGGTCTTATCTCGTGAGCGAATTGCACTGTATAGCTGGTTGGACTCGTTCAATCTAATCTTAGGAGGTTTCAAGTTCGAGGTAGATCGAATTCGCAGATCGATTTCTAAGTCATCACTCAAAAGGATGGAAGAAGTAGCCATTGCACATATTTTGATTAAGCCTTTTCCGAATGTAGAAGTTGTTCCAGTGACACCCGTAACTCTACATTTTGTATTTTCCCATAGAAAGTCCACTGACGGATTTATTCCGTTGTTTACGAGGATCAACGTCCGGGGACCTTCGCTCAACTGGAACATGAAAATATAGCAAGTTATGTTATTCTCCAATATTTTAAAATAGACCTTGCAGAATTCCCTTTTTTCACTAGGAGAATCGAACTTGTGAATAGTCATAAACGGAGAACTACGGTTGAATACACTCAACATCGATGTTGACGTCTGTAGTAAGGGAAATCCCAAACCTTCACGGTGATAGTTTTCGAGCTCTTGTGGTGTAATGCTCTTGTTTCCATGGATCTCCACAGATTTCATAGACGAAAATAGATAAACTCCCTGCTGAAGGAATGACGATACTACCGGTAGCTGTCTTAAAACCCTGTAATTTGTTATATGCTGGTTAAATATATCTACATCGTGAATCGTTGTTGTGTCCGAGTTTCTGCTCCAGAATGATACCAAGTCTGACTGATCGTCCAAATTTCGCTCTAGGCTTGTTTCAGAATATCCTTCCGTCTGCAAATTGACTAGTGTAGCTACACTGTCTTCACTGTTTTTTCTCCGCAACCTTTCCATGCCATCTTGCATGATGGTTCCAATGAAAAATTTTGATGATTGTGAAAGATGTCTTATATGTCGTGCAAAACCCGGGGTTTGAGAAGTTTCAGTTGGTGTAAAAAGAAATGCCTTTCTTGTCTCACTGAATTAGGAGTAATCTACCACTAGCAAAATCAAGTGAATTTTCGCTCAATTCGCCAGATTGAGACATCTATAAGGTTTTTTTTTCGAGTATTTGGATCTACCAAACCGTAAAAATGTCTTTGCTTTGACTCGGAAATTCCAGAATCACAGTGGGTCTTTATGCGAAAGACTTATCTAGTCAGATTCACTCATTTAGACCTAGTATCCTAAAATTTTACACAATTTCACTTCCCTGTATGATTCCTATACAGTTTTCTGTGCGGTTTACATGCCTAAAATTGATTAATAAGATCTTTTTAACTCCTATCATGCTCCCATAGACTTTTTCACTTGCACTTTCCCTCGCTTTTTTACTGGCACCAACTTGTTTACAGAATGTCACATTTTTCTACTCTCTAAGTCAAACCCAAAGTCATGTTTCATGATAGCTATTTGAATATCTTATGGATATTCCCTTTCGTAGTCTGAAATATGAATCAATTCCTGGTGGTTACTACCTCTATGAACTTCGTTGTACTGGCAAAATGGAACCAATACTGAGGGGCCCTTATATTTTTAGCGCGGGGTATGTTCCATTTTTCAAGTCGTATATAATTCGGAGTATAAAAGTATGGGGAAATTCAGTGTTAATAAATATATATCGAATAGATCATACATAATGGCTAACACACAGAAAAGATACGTGTGTGCCTTCTGTGCCAGAGCTTTCACCAGATCTGAACACAAACAAAGACATGAAAGATCACATACCAATGAAAAGCCATTTCATTGTTTGCATTGTACATCGGCATTTGTTCGAAGAGACCTTTTGCAGAGACACTGTAGAACTGTTCACAATATCCAGTTAAAGAGTTCCAGCATCATCAGCGATAAGGTGGTGACATCGGAGGAGCTCACTCATATACCGAACCCTAGTAGTGACTTGATTCTTTTATTGTCGATAACGAAGAAGTTGGACACCATGTTGGCAGAGTACGAGCAAAATAGCGAAAAATACAGTATCAGCATAATAGATGCATTTTTGGTCGGGTATTCTTCATTGGTGGGCGATAAGAGCTACGGTATTTTCAAGATTATCTTGAAAGATCTTATTCAATTCTTGAGCTCGAGCATGTGCGATACCACTATGCTAGATTTTAAATTTTGTCTAGCATTTGCGATCATATCCATTGGATATGCCAATAATGACAAATATGACGGGTGCATTAAATATTTTAATAAAAGTTGGGCCATATTGACGATGAAATTAATTCCCAATTATAACAATAATTACAATTTATCCGATCAGATTGAAATATTGAGCAATCTTTTCA
Source organism: Schwanniomyces yamadae (assembly GCA_030565025.1). Taxonomy (NCBI): domain Eukaryota; kingdom Fungi; phylum Ascomycota; class Pichiomycetes; order Serinales; family Debaryomycetaceae; genus Schwanniomyces; species Schwanniomyces yamadae. The sequence goes on along the minus strand of JAJMAU010000002.1, from coordinate 786,133 downwards.
CATTGGCCTACATTTGTTTCAGATACGATTTGGAAAAAATAATTTTGGAGAGCTTTGACTCCAAAATTGTGTTTAATTACTTGAATGACACCAGTTACATAATAATGGCGAACTTAACCAACTATTCGAGTCCGTTGATTCAGGGCAATCTTGAATTGTTTTGGAGTATTTACATTCTACTTTCTAAGTATTTGATGAATTCAGCTCCTCCAAAAATTTACGAGTTCTTATTGAATGAAAAAGTAAATAAAATGACATTAAAGAGTACAATGGAGCTCTATACCAAATCCAGACACAGCCCACAAACAGAATTCGAAAAAGATATTAATGTTCTAACATTGTCCAACGAGCTCAACCATTTGATTCATTATAATGAACTATTAATATTCGATTCTAAAAACTCCTTGCATAATTCGATCATCCTAATCAATAAATCTACTAATCAAGTTAAGCTGGATGTAGAAATTTTTGAGTTATTCAAAAAGAAGTTGCTAATCAACAGTCCTACAAAACATCAAGATTTGTTGAATAACTATATTTTCGCTCCCAGAGAAATTGTAAACTGGAATTTATTAATTGTCACTATGAAAGAATTCAATTATCCTTTCAATTCTCATCAATTTATTTCTAATAACTTGAAATCAACTGCAGATAAAATCGAGCTGGACTTGACACAGTTTTTCAATCAATTTAAAATCAACAATAACGTAATTATTGTCAGTTTTCCTTTGATCTTCAATTTGAACTTCTTAAAAATTCTGGATGATAATATAAAAATCTTGGATTTTAGTAAATTTTCAAACCAAGACTTGTCTAACATAAACAGTTTCATTTTTGAATGGTATCTCACAATGATTAAAGTATTAATCAAATTATTTTCTGAAAAGGACTATAGCTATGTCTTTCAAATTTTGGTATATTTAATTGTGGGTGAGAACTTCGAGGAATTTAAATTAAATGATAAGTGGTTTTGGATATTAAAATTCAAGATAGACTTATGTTTTGAAAGCTGGCTTTACTTCATAAACTATGAAACCCCAAGTTTGAAGGCATTTAGAACAAACCTAAGTAATGCGTTGATGAATTTAATAAGCTCCAGTTTGAATTATTCAATTCAATTGCCATTGCAACAAGGGAGATCCAATTCTATTACATTGTCACTATTACCTTCGTCATTGCCAGCCCCACAGACAACAGCAAAAGATATTAGAGAGCCTTACATATCAAAAATCGCACCAAGTAATTCATACACGTCTTATTCGGGTATTCAAACTGCCAATAATAATTTCAAGGTACCAGCACAACAATTTGAGTATTATTCTAATAACGCTAATTTGATGTTACCACCAATTGTTTCAAAGCCATTCATTAATATAAAGGATAATCCTTTAGACGACTTAATGAATAATAGCATTCATAATATATAATTTAGTTTTAGTATCTAGTTCAAAAACTAAGTATAGATGAGACACTTAAATGTAGATAATAATAAAAATCGAAGTTTCTAATCCTCTAGTAGCATTATAATTTTGGCCTATCAACAATCAAGTCAATATGATATGCATCTAAACTCCAAAGACTTTTTATTTTCGAGTTCAACTGGTTATCATTAGGTTCATCACGCATAATTTCGTAGCATTTTTTAATAATTTCTATAGGTAAGCATAGTGTAAATTTAGTAAGCTTCTCAGTTTTTTCAGGTTGGCCCTTACTAAAAACTGGATTTTTTACTTGTGCATTCGAAGTTACAAGACCAACAAAATTACCTGCTTTATCAAATATACCGCCACCCGAAGAACCGTTCCAACAGGAGGCAGAAGTAACTATCAAAGAAGGAGATTCGATATTTGAATCTGAAAAGAATGGCAAAGAAAATATAGTTGATATTATTCCTTGAGATTCCAATGGAATAGTATCTCCATTAAAGAACAAACCAAAACCAACAGATCTAACACTATCTCCCTTTTTGTACTTTTGACAAAAAGTAACTGGCCTTCTGCTTTTTTGAAAATTCAAAATATTTGCTTTGGATAGTTCAATGAAGGTTAAATCCAAACCTGCAAAAGGTGTTATTAGGGTATCATCTTGTGTTAAAGTAATGACATTATTAGACGACAAAAAAATGGAGCCTTGAGCCGAATTTGGGTTCTCCATGATACTCTTGACCACATGATCATTGGTTATGAGGACTGAATCAGTAAAATAAACACAAGAACCCCAAGACAGTGAAAATTTATCGTTAACAACAATCGGTAAAACTGAGTCAAATATTGTCAATGAATCAAATTTATTCGGAGAAATTATGTTTTTCTTTAGGTATTTTTTTAGACCTATTATTCTTAAAAGCATCTCCCAAGACAATATAACCAATAGTTCACCATCACCATTTACTTTCTTAAGGCTGCCCAAGACCAATCCTATTGACCCATCATCTTTGTTTACTATACCACCTATCATATTTTCTAGATAATTCACGTCCGAAAGATAGCCTATTATTCTCCCATGCTCATTAAAATGATAGCAGATTGTCCCACAAGACACAAAATCTTCAAATAGCAAAGAGTTCGTAAAATTGAAAGGAAAAGATCTGATTGTGATTCTATCTCCCTTTGTAGCGCTGCAAAACTCTATTTTTTTATAATTTTCTAGCCCTATCAAATCAAGCATTATATTTCCTTTTAATTTAATAGCAAATATGCTCATACTAAGATAATCATTGTTTTCCAAATCATTAGGAATAAGCCTAAAGCCATTCAGTTTGAAAAATTCAAATGTTTGATGTAGGTAATTGTTTTTTGTAATTAAAGGTATCAGATACTCAAATGAGCAGGGAAACCAGTTTGTTGATTCATTATTATTAAAAAAATTAGAGTTTGCAAGGATTGAATAACTCTTCAACTTTTCAATTGGAAGATAATTTAAAGTTAATGTGAAATCTCTTGTGATTTTACCATTCTTTTTTGCGAATAAATGAAGCCCTGAAAGCGAAATAGATCCATTGTTGTTTGAATTTGATACTAATCTTAAAGATATGGGAGAATAGTACCAACCATTCTCCATTATAGCTCTATTTAAATTGTAAATAAATTATGTAGATTGCACTATGCTTTAATTAAATCGGATTTTTCCTGTATGTAGAAAAGTTTTGATATCTTGAAAAGATAGTCTCGCGTACCTTCAAAAGATCTTAAATAAATAGTTATTCTTAGGTTATAACAAGTAGATATATAAGTATTGATGGCAAATACAGAAATCTTGTCTACAGAGGGACCATCAGAGAAGATGGATATTGTAAGCTCCGCTAAGCAAGAGATTACAAATTCACCTTCCGTCTCATCATTATCATCAATCAATAGTAACAATTCAACGAGTAAGCTTATTGAAAGCTTATCCATGCATAAATTAAACCAAGTAGCAGACGAAGATCCAAATGAGGAGGACAAGAATAGCGAGAAGGAAAATAATCTAGAAATAAATCAAGAGATAAAGAAAACTCTCGAATGTGAATCTGGGGTTTTACCAAAGAGTAACGCGGTAGCTTTAAATGGCGAATCGACACCTTTGATTAAGCCATCCCAGGAAACATCAAACAAAAAGCCAATCAAGTTTAAGGTAAGAAAGGTATCTCGTGAGACTATTCCAACTCCTAATCAGAGCAGAAAGTCATCAATGAGCAAGGAACATGATCAGAAACCTCAGAAATCCAATCCACAATTACGTGCCGCCCAATACAAATATGATCAGTATGCTCATCGTATTGAAAAGATAAATAAGGAAATTGAATTTTTGGCTAACTTGTTGCCCCCATACAATGTTGAGATCGATTACAACACGAGAACTAAAATTACTAAAGCGATCGAGAAATTAAAGATGAAACAAGATGAATTAGAGAAGAAGAAGTATAGTTTGGGTATTACAATTAGCAGATTATGGAGGGAGCTTGACGACAGCGATATTTGGATAAGAAGCTTCAGTAACCAGTGATATGAATATTTTTGTATTATAATAAACGATTTATGTAACGTTGATAGCATTGCCTTTCCCTCGTCTCTTATCGAGAAAGAATTTTAGATATGGATTATTGATACCGAAATAAGGCTATATAATAGATTTCATCAAGTCAATTTTTTTATTCATCCAAAACAGCAATAAGAGACTTAATTCTCTATTGTCATCCAGGTAAATATTATAGGCGATCTCCTTCTTAGATACCTATTACTTAGATACCTTTTCATAAAATTTATAGATAATTCAGAAGAACAAATCTTAAGGCATAAGTTGTCAATCTACATTCACATTCAAGCTCCTCGTGCGTTCATTGAGCCCTAATTAATGATTTTAAACTTCTTCATTCAGTATTACTAAGAATAAAAACTACACCCATTGACGATTGACAAGGTATGAAATGTTAACAGTATTAATTATCAGTCATAGCTGCTTTACCTCTATAAACTAATATTTTAACGTAAGCACAGCCCAATTAAGGGTTTTACACACTTGATGCCAAACTATGAAAACTAAGAAATTCTTCAACCTGCACATAATAATAGAGGAAATCAGAAGTAAGCATGAATTGACGTTCAAATGTAGTATTTTAAATTTTATTTCAATAGTACTCCTCATATAACCCACATTGGAACATAGATCTTAAGAGAATAAGATCAACTGCATTCCTTATTGATTTGCTTTGTTTAAATCAATTTTTATACAATGGCAAATAACAGCAATGATGCAAGATATAATCAAGTTCCTCAATTTTATCTCTCCGAAGATGATGGTCCAGAGAAAGATAATAATAATGAAATATCAGGGGATAATGATTGCATTTCTATGAAACTACCTAGAAGTCAGCATGCAAATTCAAATAGGCAAATTTCAATTTCTTCAATTGATACTAGCAATAGCATTAATTTTGGAAATGGCGATGACCTTACTAAATCACCAGCATTAGATCAATTTAGCAATATAGATGATATTCTAAGGTTCCCAATTGAATCTGCACATGCTTATTCCTATGCTCATTTATCTCCTAACTCTTTGGCCTTAAGATTGAACGTTTTAAAAAGATCTTTAGTCATTTTGAAGGATAGACCTGATTTATTCAAGTCAATAACTTTAAACAAACAAAATGAAAATAGAGGTGATATACAATCAAACATAGACCATGTCTCTAAGACACTGCATCCTCTCTATAAGATCCCACAAGTAAACAACAGCTCTGAATTTTTCAATGACAAATATAAATTACAATCAAATGCATCTTCGGCAGCATTAGCAGCATTTTTCAGACCTCAAATGAAAAGAAGCGATAGCATGCCAATACCTCAAATACAACACTCAAACGAAGAACCAGGCGTTGATTCTAAGCAAGATTTGGAAGAGTTCTTGCTGCACGATGACTTGGAAGATATTATAAAATTGTTAGAAAAGGATAATAGTATACTATTTGAAAATTCTGAAGTAGTGTCTACTCTTCATGACCTATCTTTATCAACAAATAAGAATGATGAAAAAATAAAGCAAAACTTTTTAAAGAATAAATTACTTTATGCTTTATCTATGCCCTTTGTCGAATCCAGTGCTATGACTTCTTCATTATTGGGTGGAGGCAACACTTCAACATTCCAATCCTCAATTGCATTAAATTTATTGGCTAACTCTTCTTCGCCAATGACGTCTAATTCGAAAAATAACAATCGTCCATATCATGGAATTTCTTCAGGAAAGCATGCTGGGCCTCAATCAGTTTTTACTGTCGAAATTGACAGTCCATGGTCAGTGAAAGCCGCAAATGATTTAGCTTGTTTGATGTTTGGTATACTGAGAAGTATGATCAAGTCTTTGACTTTAATGGATTTAATTGCTTCACAATTTAGAGATTTTGTTGTAGAACGATTAAACAGACATATCGGTAACTCTTTAAACCTCAGATCTAAAGACTTAGCTAAGGGTGTGGAGAATAATATTATATTTGCTGGTGAAATTGTAGCTATTTCCCGTCCAGGAGAAAAGGATTATGCTTGGACTTCTATTTGGGCAAAAAAGAAGAATAATCTAATTTTTTGCATGTTTGACCAAATACCCTGTGATGCATTTGATATTTTGATACTGTCTACTAAAAATGTAACTCATCCCGAGCCTTATAAGGTTGAGTCAATCTCCAAAGTTGCTGGAAAATTATTAAATCGAATTGAATTATCATCCTTAAAAAAATTGTCAGACATAAGTGAATCTTTAAGTGAAGATTTAACGAAAAATTTAGAAAACGAAAACGATGATGATATGGAGTATTACCCTCAAGATGTGTTCGATAGCGAGACGATTAACAAAACAAGGTATTATACGTTACAGTTTGAAGGGGAAGATTTTATGCCATGTGCTATTACTTCAAATCCCTTGGAAAATGATAGTGACAAAAATGAAATTAAATTGAAAATACACTGTCTTCCTTATGTTGCAGGAATTTTTGTAGTAAATGTCTCAAATTATCAAATATTATCTTGCAATAATGCAATTGCGAAGAATTTGTTCGGTAGATCACTGGATGAGCTTAAGAATAAGTCAATAAATTACATCATACCTGACTTTACTAAAATTTTAAAGATTGGAATGGAGCAAAGTAATGAGGAGATTGAATTTGTACCGGGTTTAGTATTACCAGAACATTTCTTTAGAAAATATGAAGCTGTATTAAGACATAATAATAACGCAGATATCAGTGCAGAGGATTTATTTTTTTCTTCTCATGGAATTAAAGGTATGCACAGAGATGGCAAAACTATCTTTATTGATGTTCAATTAAGAGTTAATTCAAATAATACCCTTGTTATATGGATAACATATTCTAGGCATACTAGTAAACAAAATGTCTCTAAGGAATTAGCAAAGTTAAGTTCAAGTGCTTCATCGATTTCATTAGAGCTCGGCGAAAATAAAGTTCATAAGAAGAGAAGTAGCAGTTCTGATTATTCAAAAATGAGCGCTGGCTTACCATCACAATTAAAATTATTTGAGAATAATAAAAGTTCAGATATTTTAGATTCGGATCCGAATAATGAAGTTACTCGAAAAAGCAGCACTAGAAGGCCAAAGTCAGATTTGTTTATGTCTGTATCTAAACCAATGTCCGAGAGAAATCCAAAGAATGATTACAAGAACAGGAAGGTATCATATTCGAATTCTATAGGCAGTCGAACATCTAGAGGCAGTACATCCTCTGAGAGCGCAAATGATACCACCTTTTCGGGGGAACATGAAAATGTACCATCCTATGAATTAATTAATGTCAATAATAAGAAGTATTCTATGGATGAATTTTTGAAAATAGAAGATGAGATGTTAAACAATAATATCAAAAAAAGTCCCCATTGGCCAACTGTAGTTGGTGCAAAGAGAAGATCAAAAAAGTTTTCTGAATTTAGTGTTTTGAAAGATATGGGAGAGGGTGCTTATGGAAAAGTGGTATTAGCTCAACATAAGGAAGACAAAGAATACAAGATAATTATAAAATGTATTGATAAAGAAAGAATATTAGTAGATACGTGGGTCAGAGATCATAAACTCGGAACTATTCCGTCTGAAATTCAAATAATGGCATTTTTAAACAATGAGCCTCATCCTAACATTATGAGAATAATTGATTTCTTTGAAGATCTGAAATATTATTACTTGGAAACCCCTATATTTGGAAATCCTCCAGCAATTGATCTATTCGATTATATTGAAGTAAAAAAAGATATGACGGAAACTGAATGTCAATACATCTTCAAGCAAATAGTCATGGCAATTTACCATCTTCATAAAAATGGAATTGCCCACAGAGATATAAAAGATGAAAATGTTATAGTAAATGAGCTTGGGATAATAAAATTAATTGATTTTGGAAGTGCAGGTTTTACTAAGCTGCCATTTGATGTCTTTGTCGGTACCATCGACTACGCTTCTCCAGAAGTGTTGAGAGGTGAAAAATATGAAGGTAAACCTCAAGATGTGTGGGCATTGGGAATTTTGCTATACACTATTCTCTACAAAGAGAATCCTTTCTATAATGTTGATGAAATTATGGAAGGTGATTTAAGAATACCTTACCTAATAAGTGAAGAATCCACTAAATTAATTAAGAGGATTTTGGTAAGGGATGTTAATGAGAGACCCACAATCACTGATATAATTGAAGATCCATGGCTTCGTATATAATTCCACTTCAAACGATATAAAATAAATGTATTATTACTTTTTGACAATTCTGTGCGTAAAATTTATTTGAGCGAGCTAACGGGAATATCTGTTTTAATTGAACAATTTACCTTTACGTGAATAAATGTATTGACTTCGGCTTGTAGTAGATATGTCAAAAGGGGGTGATACTTCAACTAAAGAATCAAGGCTTCCGCTTACATTTGATGTACAGCCTTCAATATCTACATCAAAACAGTCGTACCCATTATCAATTACATTAATACGGAACCTCAAGAATCTAGTCTTAGATAATTTACCCAATAGATCATTTAGTGAAACAAAGCAAATATTTAAGCTAGCAGGAAGTATAGATCAAGCTCTTGGATCGTTTTCAGGGCAATTTTTTTTTGCTAAAATACAGAAAAGGTCAACAGATAAGGATTGGAAAGCAGGAATTGTATACCACATTAGCAAGCAAATTTATGGCATTATTAATATTCCGAAGGACATAAATTATAAATCAATTACTTCACATACTTCAGAAATGATTAGAACCTACAAAAATGTGGAAGATTTCAAAAAACGGGCCACAATAGAAGTGAAATCACAGAACATAAGCACTGATGCAATTGCAATAATTGATAAATTCACTATGTTTCCTCCTATTAATGGGAATTTAGATAAACAGACTACCATTTTGGACTCTCCTCAATCTCATGAAGATCCATTATCTTTTTTGTATTCAAGGTATTACAATATATTGTACTTACTAAACAATCCGTTAATCTATTTTCCGAAAACTGGACTTACGAGATTCAAAAACTTATGTAACAATGATAATGGTATAATAAAACTGAATTTGACAAATCTCTACATCTCAGTAGATGAATTAGATGAAAGGCATCTCGGTAAATTTGGGGTACTTACAGATGTAATTAATTCGAGAAACAACAGTAACAATTTAGCACATATAACTAGTGATATTAATTTAAAAGCAAATCATGAAAGAGAAAATCAAATTAATTATCTAAAAAGAAATGATAACATATACTCAAAAATTAATTACATCGGTGGCAATGATGATCAAACTGATGCAAAGATTTTAGAAAAGATAAGCAGTACTAATTTAGAATTGAAAATTAGGGAAGCACAGCTTCAAATTTTAGTCTTGCTTGAGCTACTTTTAGTACTGGAAATCTCAGAGGAAGAGTTTTTCAAAAATAATCTCAAGAGAGAGAACGAAGAAATTAAAAAGAGAAATAAGCAAGCCAAACAGTCCCTTGTTAGAAAAAAAAATGCTAAAGGTACAAAAAAAGTAATTCCAACATTTTTAGGAATGGGTGTAAACCTAGAAGTTTCCAATCAAGATTCTGCATCCAAAATTGGCAAAATAGACCACTATATTTTATATACAACGTTGAACACACTTATCGATCGTATTGGACTCTGGGATACGTTACTAGGCAGAAACAATTCCAGCAAGAACGATAGTTCCTATGGATATCTAGCCTATGTTGTGGTTCCATACTACAACAAGAGGCTCCCGGAAACGGTAAAACATATAGTTGAAAAAGTTAAGGGTTCAAACTTAAAATTGGTTAGCAAAAACAAGAGATCTGAACAAAATAATAAAGGATCTTTTAAAACTCAAGAAAATTCCAAAATTTTGACGAGCTCTTCATCTGCGAAGGAAAGAGACGAAAATTCAAATCGTCCATCAAAATTTAATAAGATCTCACATAGAGGAATGCCTTCATTGAAAAGGAGCTCTTTAACTCAGTCAAACGATTTAGAACTTTTACCTTCATTTATGTTAAAAAGATCAAAATCAAGTCTTTCTTCTAAAAACTTACAGAAAAGGCAGGTTGATATGTCGTTAAGCACAAAGTCATTTTCTGAAGGGCAATCAAGTACTCAAAAGTCGAACAACATTCATAAATCAAGCATACAAGGGGGAGATCAAAATCAAAGTCAAGCGCTTATATTTGGTAATGCTAAAAAACTGGCATCCAATCTTACCTCCAAATCTGTTGCTCAAGTCGATGCAACTCCTACTAAGAATAGACAGCGCTCTTTCAATTTTCTTAATGATTCTGCATTATATAAAACATCTTCAGAATCAATTGTTATCAAAACACCTGAAAATAAGTATGCTAACTCTAAAACATCGGTGATTGTACCTGAAAGAGTACCTCTGATAACAGAAAGCATTATGAGGGCATCAAATAATTTTCATAATAATGAACATATTATTTCCTCGCCTGAAGTGTATAAATTTGGTATTAAAGCTAATACCAAGGCTAACCCTAGCTCACTTGTTATTGATAGTTCGCCAATTAAGCAGCGCCATGAAACACCTGCTGGTATTGTTCAGTCGTCTCCTTCTTCCATCAGATCTTATAACTCCAGAAACTTTAAACCTGGTCAACCGGCTTCCATTCAGGATTCCCCTTTTTTCAATTCCAATTTTGGCTCACCTGTTTCATTGAAAGTAAAGAAAGACTATGCTGCCAATCGAAGCGAATACAATTTTCAAGAAAGCTTTGAAAGTTAAAAAAAAAGTTCGATAATACTGACCGGCACTTTCTTCCATATCTGATGCTATTCAAGAATGAAAAAAAGACGATTGAAATGAACAAAATTGACTTAGACGGAGTGAATCCATAGAATGAAATGCTACTCTCACCAACTACTACTAATGGAGCACATAAACAAATTCAAGGAGTTAATAATTAATATTTATACATACACACTTTTATTGCATATAGCTAATCATTAAGATATTTCTGAAAATAGAAACCTATACACTTAATTCTCCAAAAAATAAGCCTCTAATTATCTCCTTAGCATCGTCTTCTTTCAAGATAAGATCACTAATGGTATTTCCAAGTCTGTCTTTTAATTTGTTAACAACTTCTTCAGAAATCACCCTTTCATCGTCTACTTTCATATCATCTTCCTTTACTTTAATGTCGACTTTCAATTTTCTTAAAGTTTCCAATGTTGTTTTTAACAAAATACTCTTCTCTGCTTCACTTCTTTCACCATTCTCTATGACCAGGTTACACCAAACCTTTAAGTTTCCTATTAAAACCAATCTTATCACTTCATTATCCATATTTTTTAAGCCTAATAATGCACCATAATGTGTACTAATTGGTTTTGAAGAGTCTAACAAAGCCCTCAACAAAGTTCTAGTAACCCTTGGCCTTAAAGTAGAATAAGATGATCCATAAACTTTAATAATATGTTCTAGTAATATAGCAGCAAACTCTCGTACAGCTAGTTGGTTCCTTAAAGCTTCTTGAGCCTCGCTTTCATTTGTGTCTTTGACAATAGGACCTATTCTTTTAGCAAGAAGTAAAGTTAAGATACAGGGCATCAATGCATGAACATATGGATCCAAAAAAATTGTCTTATTATCGGCTAAAGCAGATATTACCTCCAACATTGTAGATAATATGTCAATGTTCCTTAATTGATTTGTGATTTGTTCGGCAACAAACTGAATAAAGTAAGGTACCAACTGATGTAAGCCAGGGTCGCTCTTCAAAGAATTTAATGCAGCATACTTCAAATTTTCTTTTTCAGGATCTGAGGAAATCAAAACATCGACTACTTTATCAAAGTATAACTTGAGCTCTTTAGATAGTACGTGTTTTACTAATGGTTTTATTTGCATTTCTTTGTCGTTTTGTTTCCTATTTTTATCTGCAGATATATTTGTTGAATCTTTTGGCTCGCCAACATTACCCGAGTTTAATATGTCATTTCCTAACATGGAAGAAGTTGCTCCCCTAACTATTGGAGGCAAAGACTTTATTTCAGAAGGTAAAGGATTTTGAGGTATCATAGGTTGAACACCTTCAACTGCTAGCCAATGTGCTGTAAATGTAGCTTGTCTAGGGACTTTTGGTAATTCTTGATTGATGAGTTTTTCTAACTCAACTTCGTTCTCATCAATGTAATACAAGGTCTGACCACTAGCTCCGACTAAAGCTTCCTTGAAAACCAATGGACGCGAGCTGTCATATCCATATAGTGGCTCTATATTCAACATTTTTAAAGCTTGGTTAACATCACTAGTCATCAAAAGTTTCCTTTTTGAGTGCCTCATGAACTTAATAGCCGTTTCCAAAATTTCATGGATTCTATATTCCACATCCATTGCAAGATTTTTGGCGGCTTCTTCAGGTAAATTTATCCCCAAAGATTCTGCTGCATCTTTAACTGTATCATGTGGTGACCACAATGTATGTGAAAGAGGGACCTTTGAGCTTGCGTCCATGCTATACTAATATTTCACAATAAGTACGATGGTGACTGTGTACTTGTATTCTTATTTTCGATGTTTAAGTAACCTCTCTGATTATATGCAGGAATATTAATATAAACAATCATCTTAAACAGTTACAAACACTTATATAATTATATATACTTATGTATGTTGCAATTTAAGAGCCTTTAACTAAGTTCTATAGTTATTTATTGAACAGCATTCATTGAAATACTTCAGACTTCAGAAAGATTGCCATTAAATGTCTATTAAGTCATTTTTCGTTTGTACTTGTAGACAATATGATGCTTCACTCAGCGATTTACCCAAAGATATCAAAACCTAGCATTGATTTCTCCACAATCTCGGTGTTTTCTTTATTGATATCTTTCATTAATGAGCCCTGCTTTTTAATATCATCTAAGACTATCATTGTTCTATATCAGTGATTCATCATTTCATAGCTTTTTATCAGCCTTGGACATCTTAGATGCTGCTTTCAATTTTTCACTGCTCTCTTTTATTTCCTGTTGTTTCTGAACAAATCTATCTTCGGCTGCTTTTGCGGCAGCCTCTCTACCACTTATTGGATTTGTGAAATTTGCACTTTCACCCAATTTCCTTCCGGGTTCTTGATTATTCGAATGAGGTTGTATATTCCTCAGTGCTCTTGTATTAATATTTTGTTGAACAGTATTAGTTGAACCTAATTTTTGGTTTGATTTTTCGAATCTATTCTTACTAGTAGTTAGTTTTGTATCGATACCTTTTTCTTCAGAAGCTGATTTAGAAAAACAAGACCCCATAACTTCAAGTGCAAATATACGATAATGGATTTTGTTTTGACTATAGAATTGAGTAAAAATATAATGTTTTCGTTTTAAGAGTAACAAAACATAATCATGTATAAATTAGGACAACAAATCGTAAATGTGCCACAAAACTCATAAAGTATAAAATTCGTGCAATTAATTATAGATGTATGTAAATATGTACAGGTTATTTTGTAGATTATAAAGAAAGCTTCATCATTTTGATATTATCTTTTGACAATTTTAGAAGCTATTTCTTTGAAATTAATATTAGGTCTTAAATTAGAAAATGGTGGAACAATGATTTCAACATCGTTTATATATTGAGGTGTTTCTTCAGTGGCTAACTTGGCAAGGTCAGCAAAATGTTCAGGCTTCTTTAACCAGTTTCTAACAAACCTAACGCATGATCTATGATCTTGAATGTAATCCTTATATCTATCAAGAACAGCCAAGTAGAAAGCTTTTCTTGAAGTTGACAAATCAGACAAAATTGTAGCATCACGTAAAGCAGCCCAATCTGCAATTGGAATATATTTGAATCCAGAATTATCCAAGTGTTTCAAAGACTGGTTCCATTTAGCTAAAATGTCCTCATTGGTATAAGAAGCTAACTCACCGGTCTTCTTCAAACAAATACGATATGATACCGGGGTACGCTTGACTTCGTATATTTCATAGTTTTCAATTAGTTGTTCCAAGACAGCTTTATCACCCCAAGAATAGTTACCAATGATAGTATTCAAAAAGACTTCATCAATTGGTTTAATCCCAGAATATATTGAAATTATTTCCCTCAATTTAAGAATAGATTCCTCAGACAAAGAAGGATACATTTTGAAAAAAATTTGAAAAAGGGTATTATTTAAAATGGAGTAACGGGAATTTAACAGCAAATTTTTCTTTTCGTTATTGTAGTGGATAACAGTTGATTTCCAAAAATACAAAATATTATCAATGCTTTCATTCAATTCAAAGCAGTTCTCCAATAATGATTGAATGTGAGGAACTTTCAATCTGACAAAGTATGGCAAGTCATATTGGATAACCTTGTCGAAAAAATGTTTCGAAATTTTTATATCTTTACATGCACCGATGAAGCTCAAATGAAGATCACCCAAAGAGCCCAAAATTTTCTTTTGGTCTTTATTTTTAGCTTCATATAATTGAAGTAAAGCTTCTAATGAATCCAAACCACGAGAGTAATCACCTGCACGAATTGAAATTTTACCAATAGAAGATAAAAGCTCGTGATGAACATTGGCATTATCTTTCGTATTTAATTCATAAATATGTAAGATTTCTTCGTAGGTAAATCTCTTACTATTGTAAGCGATTGGTAAGATAACTGCCAAAATTTTTTCGTCCAAATACAATCTACCAAGATTAGCATCATTGACACCGCTTTCCCATAAATTAATCATTTCTGGATATAATTGGAATTGGCCCATTGAAAAGAACAAGAACAGTAAAATATTAGCATTCAAAATCTTATTAAATTCACCATTAATTATAGTTTCACTAAGGCTCAAAACAGCAGATTTTAGTAAGACTTCGTCAACTAAATTCTCGCTTTGATATTGGTCTGAGTCTCTATTCTTGGATCCTGACAATCTACTAGTTCTATTATTATAAACAGAAAAGTTCAAAATTTGAACAAAATGAAATAAGTCCTTGGATGCAAACGACGATCTTAAAGCTTCATCTTGGAATAAAGTGAAAATATTAGCCATAGTATTTACGAATGCTCTTTGGCCATCACGATCTGACAGTGTTCTGTATTGACCTGCTAAAGCTAACTGTTCTTGGAAATGATTAAGTTTGTTGCTTGATTCATTGTCGACAACATCACGAAGTAATGGATCTTTCTGTGCTCTAGCTATAAAGGAATCGACTTTAGAATGCTTCTTTGTATGAGTGGTATTAATAGATGAAGTGGAATCGCTTCTGGCAAATTGTGCTGGCAAGTACTGCTGAGTGTTGTGCGATGATATATTGTTTGTTGCAGTCGGCAAAGTTAAAGTACCTTTGTTGTTTCTTACCTTCAGCAAGAGAACAGGTCTAAAACCCAGCTGAGCATTAGCTGAGATTAATCTAAACATCTTTTGATTTATTCTATGAATAGCTGGATATTTTTGCCCCTAGATATTTTGCACTATCTATTTAGAAACCGGTATGTGACCGAAAATTTTTCACTATTTTCAATCACCTGACAAATTAATGATATAGTCTGAACAGTAATTATTACTACTATATTGTTTTCAGAAGATAACTAGTCTTATATATTCATTCCAATGATTACGAGAAATTTATTCTGAATCTATTTCAGGCTATGTCCAGAATAAATATTGTTGCTATAACAGTATGGTTTTTGTTGATTGACATGATAATGCAAATATGCGCTTATATTATTATTAGCAGTTGTTTAAATTGTTGGCTCTGCATGTGTAGAAAGCCATTCTCGGGAAAAGAAGACTCCTGACGTATCGGCTTATCTTGTAGTCATGATAGGAATTTAGTAGACTATTGGAACTATACTATGATCGTATAGCCCAATTTTTTTTCTTTTTGCTTCAATTCAGATCCTTTCCCCTATAAATTATACTGAATATTTATGAGCTGTTGTAAGGCACTTAAGTAATTTATTGGCCATCTTAAGGTGCAGAGTTACTCATGTTAGCTCAAATCAAGTAGTATTAAGGGTTTTCTAGATAGATAAAGACCTGCATATATCATGTCCGATATTTGATCTCAATGAAGAAATCAAATATTCAATTGTATTTTTTAAATTATTCTTTATATTCTATTGTATGAACATTAGATAAATGGGTATAAGAGGCCATTTATCTGGCCAACCAAAAGAAAATGAGGCGTCTGCATTGCTTCCTTTGCATAGTAATGAATCAATCACTCGAAAGCGATCGAGCAGAGATAAACTGGATAGAAAGTCGAAAAGCAAATTAAAGAAAAAACACAAGCATAAAGTTCAAAGCTCCAAATTGGGAACTTTTGAAGGTGTATTTCTTCCAACCACACTCAATGTTCTTTCGATTTTGATGTTTTTAAGATTTGGATTCATAATTGGTCAAATGGGTATCCTAGGTACACTTTTTCTACTCATTCTATCATACACCATCGACATTCTTACTACCTTATCAATTAGTGCAATCTCGACAAATGGTACAGTAAGAGGTGGTGGTGCATACTACATGATCTCTAGGTCCTTGGGACCTGAGTTTGGAGGCTCAATCGGTATTATATTTTTCATAGGGCAAATCTTGAATGCATCATTAAACGTCGTTGGTTTTGTAGAGCCCTTGTTAGTTAATTTTGGGGAAGCAGATGGGGAGATGATAAAATTACTTCCAGTAGGTTATATGTGGCAGGTGTTTTATTCAACGATCTTATTGGCACTTTGTACTTGCGTGGGGTTAGTGGGTTCTTCGCTTGTTTCTAAAACAGCTTTTTGGTTATTCATCACATTAACCGTGAGTACGTTGTCAATTCCCATTTCGACATTTATAGTAAAGCCATTCCATCCACTAGCTGCTCCATTTGAGGATTTGCGGTATACAGGGTTGTCTTGGGCAACGTTTGTAGAGAACTTGTTACCTCTGTTTACCAGTGGTGCAGCCGGTTCTGTTTTGCCAAAGGGCCAATCCGAAAATTTCAGAGACTTGTTTGGAATCTTTTTTCCTTCTACTGCAGGGATATTTGCTGGCGCTTCTATGTCTGGTGACTTAAAGACTCCTTCAAAATCGATTCCCGCTGGTACTTTAAAAGGATTGTTTGTCTCCTTTATTTTGTATACCTTGGTCATCATATCTATGGGCTGCTCTACTCCTAGAGAATTACTCCATGCTGATATCAAAATACTTCAAACAGTAAACATACATGGGCTAATAATTATATTAGGGGAATTGTCGACCTCCCTTTTTTCTGTAATCATGGGTATTGTTGGAGCTGCAACAATGTTGTCAGCAATTGCGGATGATAAAATAATACCTGGGCTCTCTGCTTTTACTACTCTAAAAAAGTCACCAAAAGAAAAGAAAAAAGCTGAAATTCTTAGTATTATATTAACATGGTTTATTGCTCAGATATTTCTTTTTGCGGATATAAATCAAATTGCAACTTTTATCACGATGGCATTCTTGATGACTTTTATTGTTACGAATCTCGCTTGCTTTTTATTAAGAGTTGGATCTGCGCCAAATTTCAGACCTTCTTTTAAGTACTTCAGTAGAAAAACGGCATTCACTGGTGTCATAGCTTGTATAATCGCTATGTTTATCGTCGATGGTCTCTCCGCTACATTGGTTATTTGTTTTTTATTGTTTTTAATTATGATGATTCATTACCTGACACCTCCTCTGAAGTTTGGTGATATATCTCAGTTGTTGATTTATCATCAAGTCAGAAAATATCTTTTAAGATTAAAAGTTCAAATGAGTATTAAATACTGGAGGCCACAAGTGTTGTTATTGTGTGATGATCCTAAAACTTCATGGAACTTAATAGGTTTCTGTAATCATTTGAAGAAAGGAGGACTTTATATTTTAGGACATGTGATACTCGTTGACCATACAGCAATGAAAAACAATTCCACTGGAAAAAGTCTAGAATTTGATATTCTGATTTTTAAAGAGATAAAGAAACAAGAAGATGCATGGCTTAGGCTTCGTGATCTTTCTAAAATTAAAGCATTTATTCAAGTAGCACTAGGTCCAACGTTACCTTGGGGTGTACGTAATATTTACTTGGGATCAGGATTAGGAGGCATGAAACCAAATATAACTGTCATTGGATTTTTTGAAAAAATAGAGAGAAGAGATGATCAGCAATTTTTTCCTTCATTTGAGAACAAAAAAGCTATGATAGAATTACCAACTGAGAGCTGCAGAAAAGAGAGGAAAATAACCGTCAATCAGTGGGTTCAGATAGTTGAAGATCTTATCATAATGCAAGCTACGGTGGCTGTTGCTGCTAATTTCCATAAATTGGACTTGCCGTATCTGGACTCCCACTATTTCTGGAATAAACCAGATAATGCAGATACTCATGAAAAAACAAAATATATAGATTTATATCCAATTCAGATGTCTTCAGTTAATGTCTTAGATAATGGGAAATCAATTCTTTCCACGAACTTTGATACATATACTTTGATATTACAACTTGGATCTATATTGTCTACTGTGACCGAATGGAAGTATTCATACAAGTTGAGAATTATTGCATTCGTGGAAACCGAAGTAGAGATTTCTGATGAAAAGGCGAGATTAGCAAGTCTTTTGTCAAATTTAAGAATCGAAGCTGAAACCAAAGTAGTTAGTCTCAGTGATGGAAGCTTGAACTCATATAACTTTCTAGTTAAAGGATATACAAAAAACCCTCAAAACAAACATGAATTTGATAAAATCGATAGTATTTTGAGAGGGGATCAATGGTGGAAAAATTTATGTAATGCTAGGGAAACATTGAGGCAACTAGGGAAACAAAAAGTCAAACAGCATCTAAAGAAGCTGAGACCTATTTCAAGCTCACAAGCTCCTCAAATGGAGAAATATAATCCATTAAATATGACATCTGCAAGCCCAACTTTTACGAATAATGAAGCTGGTAGCACGTTGAATTTACGAAATAGAAGATACACAATTTCGAACTTGCATGAACAAGGACTTTCATTATCTTTCAATATGAAAACTCAGAACGCTGATCTGTATTTTAGCTATAAAGATCCATTAGAAAACAGCAGCAGTAGCAGCAGCGATAGTGATAAAGATGAACCATATGAAAGTGAAAATAGCGAAGCGGCTTTCGCATATGGTAGTATTGATAATAGACCTGATCCTCATTCTCCTCCTACATTACCTCCTAAGCTGTGCAATAAAATTTCTAATCGTCAAATAGCAAACATTAAGCAGAAGGAATTGCTGGTCAGAAATCCTTTGAAAGCTACACTTTCTACAGATCAGATTCTGATAAGATCATCCAAATCAAACTTGAGACCGAACTTCCTTTCTCATAAAATTCCTCAATCTCAAATCAATGATGACGAAAATGATGAAAGCAAGCCGTCTATAGGATTTGTCGGAGATTTCAACTTGCAAACCAATAGTGAAGATTATGCTGATGACTCAGCAGACGAAGTTGGTAACTCTGATCGAGAAGAAGGTGACGTGGAAGAAATTTCAAATCATAATTCAAATTTCAATCAGGGGCAACTTAAAATTGATGATTATTTCATGTCGAAACCTCTTTTTAAAGATAGAGATAATTCTGAAGACCCATTATTTACACCTTCTATTTTAACTCATACAAATGATATAATACGGCACATGAAAAGCCCTAAATTTTTATCTGAAGATGATGATGAGCTTGCCATTTCTTCAAATTCTAGCTCTTCTAACACGGTTAAACTTGATGAGAAGTTAAAAGATGCAAAATCTTCAAGTACGAACCAATCTAAGTTAAGATCATCAGAAGATGAGAATAAAATTACTAAAAAACAATTAGAGGAAGAATTGAAAAATTTAAACTTCAACAATTTGCCGGCTAAAGGCCAGCATATGATTTTGAATGAATTGATGAAAGTCAATTCATCTAACGAAACTGCAATTATATTTTCTACCTTACCAGCTCCTACAATTGGTACCCATTTAGATGACGCCGATTCGTTAGAATATACAGATAATTTGAAAATTTGGCTCGATGAATTACCTCCAATCCTATTTTTGAATTCCCAAACTGTCACAGTCACTACGGCTTTATAGATTAGTATTATATATTTAAGTATGTATATATTTAAATTTTGTGTCACATATGAACAAAGTAGACTGAAGCAAGATGAGCAGCGCTTTGTAACAACTATTTGATTCCTATAAACGCTAAGATTGACGGCTAACTTTATACCTTTCAAGAATTATACCCATTTTAATAAGGATAGTGTAAATATGGAAAACGGCCAATTAGAAAACTCCTTAGTACATAAGTATGAACAAAATCAGATTAAACTTGGAAGTAAGTCTACTAACAACTCCACTTCAGCTGGAACAATGACACCTACAGCAGTAAGTAAGGAAGATTCCAAAGAAGAAAAGCTTCGTAAAAGGCAAGAACAATTGGCATTATGGAGGAAGAGAAAGGAGGAAGAGAAGCAAAGCCAGACAGTCCCAACTGCTACGGAGAGGCATATGAGTAGCGATGAACAAGAAAAAAAGAGATTAAGGCAAAAAAGGATTGAAGATTGGAAAAGAAAGAGATCTCAGGAATCTTCCAATTCTTTGAAAGAGGAACAGAAACCAATTATTTCTGTGGCTCCTTCGATTAAGACCAGTATCAACTTTAATGCAACGAAATTAGGAAAAGGTTTTAAGAAGCAAAAAGTACAAAGGAACTCCATAATATCTGCATTCAATGATGATGATGATTTAGATAAATACAAAAAGAAGTTGAAAACTCCTTCTTTGTCTCTACTTGGAAAAGAAGCAAAAATCGGGCCTGGGAATTATAAGACAGAAGCTGATGATGAAGTTGATGAGTTAGATATATATATGGAAAATTTGAAACGCAGAGAATCTTCACAACCTTCATCTGGGAGTAGTAATTCAGAAGCCACTGAATCTCACGAGATGGATTTTATTGAAGATAGTCAAAGTGAGCTGGACGATGAAATCCTGAATGAGGAAGAAAAGCAACAAAACCTATTATCACAAAAATTACAAAAGCTCAGTAAAGAGAAAGAATTCGAAGCTATTGATCATGATTCGATAGCATATGACAATTTCCGAAAAAATTTCTATATTGTATCTCCTGAAATAGCTAGATTACTGGAAGATGAAGTAAATGTGTTGAGAAATAATCATGGAATAAAAATACGCGGAATCGATTGCCCTAAGCCAATTACGAGATGGTCCCAATTAGGATTAACATCCAATTTAATGAATATAATTCAAGAAAAACTTATGTATATTGAGCCATCTACTATTCAAAGGCAGGCATTGCCTGCTATTATGGCAGGTAGAGATATCATAGGTGTTGCAAAAACTGGATCTGGTAAAACTTTATCATTTGTTTTACCTATGATAAGGCATATTCAAGATCAACCGCAATTAAGAAGAGGAGATGGGCCCATAGGGTTAGTTTTAACTCCTACAAGAGAATTGGCCTTGCAGATTTACAAAGAGTTGAATCATTTTGCAAAACCTTTGAACATTCCAGTTAGTTGTTGCTATGGAGGTTCACCAATTGAAGGACAAATTGCTCAACTCAAGAAGGGGGCTGCTATTATAGTAGGTACACCCGGAAGAATCATTGATTTATTAACTGCAAATAGCGGGCGAGTTACAAATCTAAGAAGAGTTACTTATTTGGTTCTAGATGAAGCTGATAGAATGTTTGACATGGGATTTGAGCCTCAAGTTACTAAGATTTTTACTCAAGTTCGCCCAGATCGTCAAACTGTATTATTTTCGGCTACTTTTCCAAGGAAAATGGAATCATTAGCTAGAAAAATTCTCACCAATCCTGTTGAGATAATTGTTGGTGGTATTAGTGTTGTAGCTTCCGAGATAACGCAAAAAGTAGAACTATTCGATATGGTTGAGGATTCGCTCAAGTTGGAAGAAATCAAATTTAACAAATTGGTTGATATCTTAGATGACTACGCAATAACTACATCAAATGCAAAAATATTAGTATTTGTAGAAAAACAAACCGCGGCAGATGATTTATTAGTAAGACTAATGTCTAAGAATTATTCTAGTTTAGCAATACATGGTGGAAAGGATCAGATAGATAGAAAACATGCAATTAAGGACTTTTCATCTCCACTCAGTGGTGTTAATATTTTAATAGCTACTTCAATTGCAGCCAGAGGCCTTGATGTTAAAGGATTGAACTTGGTGATCAACTACGAAGCGGCTAATCATATGGAGGATTACGTTCATAGAGTTGGTCGTACTGGAAGAGCTGGAATGAAAGGTACAGCAATAACTTTTGTAGTTTCAAATCAGGAACGACAAATCACAGATTTAGTTAAGGCTATGAGAGCTAGTAAAGTTCCTGAAGATGAAATTCCTTCTAAAATAATTGAGATTTCAGATAAATTTTTGCAGAAAGTTAAATCTGGAAAAGAAAAGTTTAGTTATGGATTTGGAGGAAAAGGATTAGAAAATCTACAAGATATCAGAGATAGCACAAGAGACATTCAAAGAATGACATTTGATGGAGTTAATGAAAATCCAGGAAATTCTGATAATAATCTTCCGACTTCAACAAATGAGAAGAAATCTAATGACTTTACGGACTCATTGCCTGATTTCCATATCATCGAAGGAAGAGCACCTGAAACATCAGGACCAGATAAGTGTAAGTTCCATTCTAGAATAACCATTAATGACTTACCCCAAAAGGCAAGATGGATCGTAGTTCAGTATGAAAATTTATCAAAAATCATTGAAAGCACTTCTACTTCCATCACCAATAAAGGACAATATTACCCTCCAAATTCTAAAATACCGAAGGCAATAAAGAAAAACGGCAAAGAATCCACACCTCCTCCAAAACTCTACTTGCTAGTGGAGGGACTCACGGAAAGCTCTGTTCGTGAAGCTAACAACCTTATCAGACTGAAAATGATAGAAGGTCTCGAACTTGCAGCCAAGGAGGAATCAAAAGCACCAATTGGTAAATATACCGTTTGAATAGGTTTTTAAAACTTGATTAATTCATTCGAAATGGAACAAATGATAAATATTGCATCAACTGGTGCATAGAATAAATCTATGTTATTGCAAATTTCATGTCAATTTTTATGTGCAGTCCTGTATAGATTACCCCATATTTTGTATCCTCGGCCGCAATACATCTTCCTTTCTCTATTTCATAAAATGAATTCAATAAAAAAATAATCTTTTTCCATAACTTATGATTAAATTTGACTGGAAGCTCTAAATCTGAGAGTTATTTAATTCACAATGAGTAAATTTAATGAGGATGATTTCAAACTATACGACAAATTTATCGTGAGTGAGATTGAAGAAGGGTTTCTTCATCTCCAATTTAACAATCCTAAAACTTTAAATGCTTTTTCTGAGAAAGTCTGGAGAGACTATTATGAGATTCTAACGAAATTAGATCAAATCAAGTCTGCGAAATTGATCCTTATTTCTTCTGCTGTTCCGAAATCGTTCTCAAGTGGATTGGACTTAGGAGAAGCCTTGTCTCTGATGGGATCTACCATTCAACTATCTTCAACTGAAAAGTATGAATCAATGCATCAGCATATAAGAGATTTCCAGTATTGTATTGGAACCCCAGCTAGGATCAAGACACCTACTATTTGTTTGCTAAATGGTATTAATTATGGCCTTGCCCTAGATATATCAGCATGCTGTTCAATCAGGGTAGCAACTGCAGATTGTAGGTTTTCCATTAGAGAGATAAAACTAGGAATCCCAGCTGACATCGGATCACTACAAAGACTTCCAAACTTGATCAATAATAAATCTTTACTTTATCAGTATGCGTTGACGGGGGAAATATTTTCCAGCGAAGATGCTTTGAGATTAGGTTATGTAAGTAAAATTGTTCTAGATTTAAAGGAAGGATTAAAGTACTGCAAAGAACTTGGTTTAGATATTAATTCTCATCAACAGTGGGCTATTAAAGGGACTAAAGGAAGTATTCAAGATATGATTGATGGCACAACCACAAAGGAAGGTCTCATAGATATTGCGAAGTACAACGCTGTCTATATCGGCGATAGCTTTATCTCTTCAATGCCAAAACTTTGATTTTATATCTAAATTCATTTTTGATCTATATAATTCATATTTATTAAGAAGAAGCGATGATATTACGATTTAAGTATTATCCTAGATAATGTATATTGTAATCTATTTATTATCAACAAAATATTCCGGGTAATCACAACTGACTGATTCGGAACCGAACTTTTTTTTCACTTACAGTTAAAGTCAATAAAATAGTTAAATTTCTTAAATACACAATAACATCAGATGACAGGTCTCTTTAAAAGGGGGGATAAAGTTAAGCGGCTTTTTTTTTCTTCAAGATGTCTCTCAACACCTTCTTGGACATTAAATGAAGAAGTTTTGGCTGCATCAGAAATAAGCTTTTCTCAGGCCACACAGAAGCTGAATAAGAAAAAGACTAGAGTATACGAGTTCTTGAAGGCAACATCTTCAGAACAGCTCTTAGGCTCTTTGTCTAAAACGCATTACTTCACTTCCTTTGCTGAAGATCCAAATACTAAATCAAAAAGTAAAATTATCAAAAAACAAATCTACAATTTAATCGAGCATAAGAATTTTGACTCACTAGTTAAACTTTTCATACAGCTCACTCTGAGCTCTGAGTTAAAATGGCAGTCTTTTATTACTCCCGAAGAGATGTCGTACTATATCAGGTGTCTTATTAACTATCAAGTGGGCTTAATCACTCAATATGCTGACAAAAAGATTCTTTCCAGTAATTCTCAAGAACTGAGAGAAAAGTTAATGGAAGCAAGGAATTTTAAAGAAAGCATAAGAAGAATTTATAATAATTTGGTGTTTTCCCATTCAAAAGATCATATATATGATCGCTCAAAAAGAGTTGGCTTCGACCATTCAACTTACTCAACAGGTTACAAACTAAACGTTGCTGACTATGAGAACTTAATATACTTTGAATTGCATAACTATAAGCTCGACTTAGCTTCCAAATGGTTTCAAAGATTTGAAACTGAATACCCGAACCATCTTGACTTAATGACTAACAATATGTGGATTTTAAAACTTCAAGTTTATTGTGGTGGACTTCCGAATCTCTGGAGAATTGACAATTTGGAATTATCTAACTACTTCCATAATCCATCCAAATCTAAATTCAAGTCAGAAATACCGTTTATTGAAATTTTCAATAAATATTTAAGCCATCAGTCTTCCATTAACAATCATTCGTTAGTTATTGATAATAAGTTCAATGAGGCATTGATATATTCGATGGGTTACTCTAAGAACATTAATTATTTGACTAAATATATTGAGGCTACATGGGGAATAAAATCTGATGGCAAACTACGTGAAGCGTTTGCAAAACCTATAGAGACAAATATAAATTATCCAAATCTTAGTATTCTTAAGGCTATAATAGTTTCATTTTCATATAATGATAAATTTTTCAATGCTATGGTTTACATTAATGCATTTCAAAATAATTATAATATTGATCTATCTTCTTTGGGATCAAAAAACCTTTGGGAACAAATATTTAAATGGTGTGACTATTCAACGAAGTATAATGAAGACAAGGCATTAAGCTATTTCTTGAAGAATACTTCAGTTTATAATGGCAAGTTGAAGCCCTCTTTGAAAGAGGCTCAAAAAAATGCGGAGTTTGACTATGAAGGCTTCTTAACATACATGAACGACTTGCAACAAAAGAGAATCAATACAATTGATGAGTTATGGGATCTTTACAATGAGTCTAACAGATTCTTTTCCATCAAAATCTGCAAAAGATACTTGAATTATTTGAATGAGAACCTAGAATCTGGCGAAGCGTTAGAAGAAAAGTACTTCAATTTATTAACCATTTTGCTAAAGAATTATCATTTATATCACATCTCTAAAAACTCCTTTAATAGGACATTAGTGAACAAAGTCAACAATACTGATAGCTCAATTTATAATTTGTATGAGCAAGTATTAAAATCTTTAGTGAATGTGAAATGGTCTGCTACTTATTTTGGGCAATGTGAACCCCTTATTCAGGAATGGTCGATTGATGCTACCATGAAAGAAAAGTTAACCAACTGGTGCAAGGTCGACGCTTTGCCCAAATACAAGGACATGATTGAAAAGAGAAGAGAAGAGGTTATGGTTTCGTTGCGCACAGAGGAAAAGGACTCTTTGTTGGATTTGATATAGACAAGTATTCAATACTTATAGTACATTAGATATATTTTACTTGCAATATTTTTGTAGTGTATAAACCAAATATTTCGTGAGTTTGTTCGATCTCGCGATAGACGTTCAACAAATATTGGAAAACTTCCACGTCGTTTAGAATCAATCTATTGTATATATCATAAGACAATAAATATATTTTAAAATGGCAGCTGAAGGATTAGATAAAATCACCGAAGTCCCTGTTGAATTCTTCAAGGACGGTAGCTCTTTTATTAGAAAATGTCAAAAGCCAGACAGAAAAGGTATGTATATCTGATAGTGAAATTTATCTACTTATCGATTTATCTATCTACGATTTGAATTTCAATGCTAACATATTCTAGAATACCTCAAAATTATCAGAGCCGTTGGTATCGGTTTCATTATGATGGGTGTCGTTGGTTACATTGTCAAATTGTTGCACATCCCAATTAGATACTTGATCGTTTAAATAACGAACTATAAGTTTGTACTGAAGTATAGTCTTAAATATGAGAAGACGTATAAGCTAATGCTTAATTCTATGGCAGCTTATAAGCGTTTTTGTCATAAGCTGAACTCACCTTTTATAAGTTCAGGTAGCTTGAAAAGAGGTTTTATTTGGGTAAGTATGAATTTATTTTTTCATAAAATTGTTGAATGCTTTTAAATTTATGAAACTATTACTACTATCTTACTTCTCCTTTTTATGCTGTTTATATTATAAATTTTAATTTAAAAACTGACATTTATTAATTATATCTATTTGGAATAATGTTCATCATGTGTGGTGTCATGTGACCTCTTCTCTAGTTATTTTTTTTTTTTTTTTCAACTTTTGCTAGGTGTAAAAATCTTAATACAATATTTTTGATAATATCTACAGTTAACGAAGTAATAAAGCTTAAATTTGGTATGTCTCAAACTTCAAGCTTCGTAAAAAAATTGGCTTCTAATGACCGCCCAACTAGAGAAGCTGCTTTGCAAGCTTTAAAGAAGTTCTTATCATCTCGTTCATCATCCAATTTGTCCTTGTTAGAAATGGAAAAATTATGGAAAGGATTGTATTATTCAATGTGGTTCTGTGACAGACCAAGACCACAAGAAAGATTAGCTGAAAACTTAGGTGAATTATACAGCAAAACAATTCCAATCAAATTGCATGCCACATTTTTAGAAGCTTTCTGGGTAGTAGTAATTAAAGAGTGGCCAAATATCGATCAATGGAGAGTTGACAAATTCTATTTATTAATAAGGAGAGTTTTAAGACATAACTTTTTTCAATTAAAGTCCCAAAAATGGAACAAAGATTATATCAGGGCATTTTTAAATGTTTTAGAAAAGCTCCCATTAAGTGGTGATAAATCCATCAGTGTAGCATTGCCATACCATTTGTGTGATATATACCTTGATGAATTACAATTTGTTATGTTCGAAGATCTCAAGGATTTACAAGAAGAATTGGATGACCAGGAAGAAAGGGATATCGAAAAGTACACTGAATTGTACAAACTGAAGCTTTCAATCGTTCAAGAAACTCCTGTGCTTGAACTCATTTCTCCGTTTGAAAAATTAAACAAATCTGCATTATTGAAAACCTTAAGGGAGAAATGTAAAGAAGAAGTATTGGATGACAAGAGAATGAAAGAATGGGGCTTAATAGATGATGAGGAATCTAATGAAGAGGACGATGCTGCTGAAGGTGAAGATAGTGAAGACGAGTGGAAAGGATTTTAAATAGACAATATTTAGCATTAGTTCAGTTTAGCGTTTTTCTGAACATCTTAAAATTTTAAGTGTAATATAGGTAGATAATATTTTACAGAACTGTAATGCGAATTGAAATTGATTTAGTTTCTTTGTATTTTCAGCACTTATATTGAAATGTCAAAAGAGCAAGTAAACAAGAGTATAAATCCTTATATACCCAAGTTTATATCTAGTAAGCCTTGGTATAAGAATACAGAGCAAGAAGATGATTCGGATTATTTGTCACATCAAAGAAATACCGAAGAAATTGTGGATCATAGTTTAGCAAAAACTGGAAGCGGAATTAAAGATGAATTCGAAGATGCCAGTACAATTAGAGTGACCAAAAATGAGGATTATGATTCCAAAAGAGATAGATGGTACGGTTACGATGCGAATGAATGGGAGAATACTCTAAAACATTGGGATTCAACTAAAAAGAGAAAAACGCATCAGGACGAAGACAATGAAAATTCAGATGACACAGATTACGAATTGGAGCTTATTGAATTAGGAATTACTTCGAGGGATTTATTATCTAATGTAAAGGAAGATCCCATGGAAAAAACTGTAAGGGATAGGCAAGATATTCCATCGTATATTCTAAATATCACATCGAATAACAAGATTAAATATGACCCGAAATCAAGAACATCGAAGTCATTGACAGGAATAATTAACGAAAATGAACAATTCGTTAGACTGAGGAATGGCGAAGCTGTAGCTTTGACAGAGTTACAGGCATTTGCTTGGGAGGAAAACGAAAAATATATGCAACAGAAACAAAAGGAAATTTTAACTAAAAAATTGGGCAATCTAAGTAATAATCAAGAAGTGGAGGTCGAAGAAGCTCTCAATTTAGACTTAAATATAGAGGCAAATCCTACGCTCATGGAATTGAAACATAAAAAGCTACAAGAGGAAAAAAATCAACAATTGCGAATGAAAAAGACTAGTCTAGTTGAGAAGTACGGAGCAGATAAATATCTAGACGACCCCAAGGATATTTCAAGACTAAAGGAGGTTAATGCATTGGGTGCAGTTGTTGATACATCAAGAGATAAGAATAACCTATTGAAATCGAAATACAAGGAGGATTTACTACTGTTGAATCATTCGACCGTATTTGGAAGCTATTATAAAGAGGGAAAATGGGGTTACAATTGCTGCAAACAAACTCGAAAAGATGTTTTCTGCAGCTTAGTATCCCAGTAGAAATGTTTTTTACTTGAATCTAGAGGCTTAATTAATTTTTTCTAATGTTGGAAGATTTAGGGCGTCGAATATATCACCAATAGGACTCTCGCTCAACCATATTCACACTTGTTTTCATGCTTCTAATTTTATACAGTGACACAATAATTCTACTCTTGATGATACGAAAAAATCTAAATCAATATTTTGAGATCTCTTCAAGAGAGATTTAGTTCCAATTGTTGGCTAGGTTCTTAGCATGATCTTATATTTGAATTATCGTCCAATACAGCATTATGTGACTTCCATTTGCAATTTCCTTCTGTATCTCAGCGTGACGTGACATTTACCCTACATCTGTACCCCCATCTACATTAATCCCTCGCTCCTTTATCTTGACTGGAACATTTTTTTAAAATGGATCCGGATGAGCCACATCTACATTTTTGACTCGATATAGCTAGCCACGCTCAATTGACCTGACTAGAACAATCTGTTCTCCCGATATTCCTCAATCCTTGACCACCTGGATATCTTCACACAACCAAGGACTATTATTGAATTTTTGTAACTATTACTGCATACACAAACTTGAAATATACTTGCGTTTCAATCGCTTCAAGTTCCTTGTCTACACTATCACAAACAACATCAACTCAAAGCCCACGCGACACATAGTATTGCTCATGTCACACGCCCAGCATTATAGTCTTATCTGCTTCTTATTAACCACAGTCCTATCAATAAGCACACATCTACATAGCCTGTCTCGGTATAATTTTTTTAGGACTCCAATCACAGATCACCCCAACCGTATCTATCTGACTAGCACATACCCAGTCCCATACCAGTCCCATACACATATTTACGCTAGCTTCTCGCAACTGAAATTGACAGTATGCAATTTTCAACAATCCATACTCACCATTAGCTGCAAAATCCACAAAATCACTTACAAGACCCTCGTGCATCAAGCAATGCGAAATTCATTTCAGTAATCTTAATAGATATATAAGCCAAAGTTTACTACAAGACACACTCTTAGATAATAATTCAGTATGTGGTATACTAATACTATGTTGAATCTATTAGTTTAATTATAGCATCTCAAAAAGCTATAATAATATAATGATTATTGCATATGTGTGGGTGCAATTCAATTATTACTACACCCACGTGTAGACCATTTTAATTCCGCAACATTCAAACCTTTGGAATAAGATCTATTGAACATTGAAAGACTTGAAACGTGCATTTAATATTAAACGTGGTATTCAAAGAATAAGCGTTTAGTATATTTACAAGAAGGAGATCTTCAGAGGACTGGTTTTTCAGTGTTATTAATATCAGTGTACGTACAAGTGCTAACTCTAAGTGTCAATTGTCAAGTGTTACCATTGAGTGTTAGCTGTGAAGCATTAATTGTAAACTTTCAAGTGTTAAAGATTATCAAGGCTAATTCAGGTTTACAAATAAAATTAATTTTTGAATTAAGTTGTACACAAAGAAGTTAAAAGCGAAATCAGTCAATATCCTATAAACGTAGTCACAGTTTAAGTGATATTTGATTAAAAGGCGTGAGCATTAAGTCATTATTAGAACACCGAAACCTCGACCAAAAGCCGTATTTGATAAGAGGAAAACTGATTGGGTATCAGTCAGAAAATATTGAAAATGTCGAATTCTTTACCTTGTCCACCAGTTTTGAAAACTACTATTATTCACCTGAATAGCGAGTTGGACAAGAACTCTAAAAACTATCAGATTTTGACAAATTATACCAATGGAAGTGAGAACACCGAACAAATGGATATCGGTCGACTAGAGCTCATAAATCCAAACAACTCCAAGAAGAAGCGCAGAAGATTGTCTTCGAACATCGATTCTGAGGAAATTATCAAGAGAAAAAAAGAGACTAAACAATTACATTCTACTATAGAAAAAAGAAGAAGAGTGAAAATTAACAGAGAATTCGAAGCATTAAAGTTTCTTATACCTGCTTGCCGTTCTACTAATCTGGCTTTAATATCCAAAGGTGCTGTTAATAGCAATGCTAATGGAAACAAAATAGATGGAATGCACAAACTTACCATTTTGCAGTCGTCTGTGGAATACATATTATACTTGCATCATATTATCGAAAGTCAACATGAATTGTTGCTGGGACATCTGGAATACAAATTTGACATTGATTTCACTAAAGTGCCTCTAGATGTCAATAAATATAGAGATATTAATAAGGAATTTAATTTTTCAGACAGGGACGACGAACTGTCCTCAAAGGAGCAGAAGGTGATGAGTCCTTTGGAATCTAGCAAGGAATCCAGTGAAGAATATTTGAAAGAGCAATTACCTTCTCCTGGAATTACACCTGACATTGCCCCTGTATTATCAGCCTTGAATTCCTATCAACCAAATGCGCAATCCCCCAAATACATCACTAGACCTGTTTTTACGAAATCAGATGGTACTACTAATTCTTCTAACAATTTCTTATTACCAGGACCAGCAATCACTCTGGAAGTGAACATGAATGAATTTATGGATGCTAAAACTTTGCCTGAAAGAAAATTTTTTAAGACGTCCATACCTTCTAAAAATAAATTGATTTTTAAAAACTATCATAAAATATCTGATAACGGATTATCTGAACAGGACGCCTCTAAAACATTATTGGCTTTGCGAAAAGCGAATATAAACAACTTATTAAACTAGTTTGAATTTCATTTCTACAAATAGTATTGGTTTAAATATTGCAATATATAATAAACATATTTTTAGTTTAAAACTAAAAGATCATTTTCCATCAAATATTCTATGTAACCATCTATTACACTCGGCCAAGCCGACATTTCATTGTAATCATTGAAGTTATTAGGGTCCTTGCATAAGATATCTGTAAAGAATAAATAAAACATCTCCCAGCTATCCTTAGAAAAGTTTTTTTTGTATTCATTATCTATAAATTGAAACCATTGCTCTAATCTTTCCTTTACTTTGCTTGCATTGTTATCCTCGCCAATATTTTGATAAAGAAATAATTTCCAATAGTCAATAGCTAACTCATACCCCAATAATTTTTGATTTTTATTTTCCATCAAGAAATCAAACGCATATCCGTATAGTTTTTTAAATGATTCCTCGTCGTTAAGAATATGAGAATGGTATTGGGTTATAAATGACTTCATTTGAGAAATGGAGGTGATTCTTTCCATCGCCCATTTATTTAAAAAGTCCTCTTTTTTAAATATTCCCATAGAAGGACAATTTAAAAAGTATGCTAGAGTTAAACTCTTGAGGTCTTCTGGATCTATTTCCAAATCTTCTAAATATGAAAATGTACCGTTAATGGTTATCATGGATACATCTTGAGAATCCTTATATTTATCGTAAATGCTAATTAGACCTGAGTCTATTTTCACAGGTAATGACTGCTCTTGGCCCTTGTGCTTATTAAAATATGCTTCTATAGCTTGTGATAAGTCATAGTTGCTGGCTTCCAAAAATTTGGTTGCTGTTGAAGTAGAAGACCCAGTTATTTCAATAAATTGAAGTCTTATAGATGCCTTCGATGCGCTTTTTGCCTATAATTAAGACGATTGGTTAATTAAGTACATTCAAGATGTTTTTATTACAAGTATACTTACCATAACGTGCTTTATTTTTATTCAATAAAAAGACCAGAGTTTTGAAAATGCGTTAGATTTTCAGAGTTTATAGATCACAAATCGAGATTGATTTTATTTATTTATTTATGTATTTACTATCTTGATAACAAGACATTGCTAAACCATGTCTTTGATACCATTATCAAAGGATATATTTAGTAGGTTAATACCATATCCAGCACTTGATGACCTTACAAGTTCATCGCAGGATAAGGACAACGACATTGATTATCTATTACATTGGCTACAACCATTTCATCCGGCGCCAAATGCTGCATTTATAGAACCATCACCAAGAGTCAAATCGGCAATCAGAAGCTGTCTTAAAGATGAAATAAGTCAAATGGATTTTGTTAAGTTATATATTAATTCTGTTAACCAAAATTTTAACAATTGCTTTAGTATACGACAATCTGAATTGGGAGAATGTATACGATTAATTATCTCTATACAAGATTATTATAACAGCTACTTAAAGTACTTAAATTTGAGTAAGTTACCCAAAGATCTCTTTACTAGGAATTTGAATACCTTATTTTACAATGAATTGGTCAGTAGCGATATATTGGATAAATTGAAAGAGTTTCTTACTGAATCATTATTTAAGAGGAAAAAAGAAACGAAGTACATGACTGAGGTTTTAAAAGTACTTATGTCTGTCAATCTTTCGAATGAAATTAATAATATGGTAATAGAATTATCAATAAATAAAATTAAAGAATTTGTTATTAAAAATTGTTCGAATGTCTGGGACAAACCTCTACTTTATAAAATCAATAGCTTTATTGAAGTCGATATGTATCCCACTTTCAATATATTGGTGAAACTTTCCAACGATAGCCTGTCATACCTAAATGATCTAACGAAGATTGCGCATGATGAATTGGTTTCATTAAGAATTAACGAAATATATAAAATTATACTAGACTATCCCAATAGCGAACCAAGTTTGTATGAAGTACATGAATGCCTAAGTTTTAATTATACTCAAGGTTCTCAAGTCGAAAGTGGAACACACTTTGGAGATAATCTGGAGTATTCCAATTTTAAAGGTGCAAATTCCTTAAACTACTCATTGAATAGTCAGTCTTATCAAAGAAAAAAACTCGTTGATTCCTTTATAGAGATTTGCCATGAGAGCCTTTTACATTCAGGAGCAAACACAATAGATGTTATCACTACCTATATCAAGACAATTCGGTCATTCTTGATAATTGACCCTAAAGGCGTTCTTTTAGATAAAGTTGTTAGACCAATCCGTCGATACTTAAAGATCCGGGATGATATTGTAATCAAATTAGTACATGGTTTACTAGATGATACTGAGTCTAATGAACTAATTGGTTTAGCAAAAGAATTGCGAAAGTCGGGGAATCAAGAGCAGAAGAAGAAGAACATCATTACTGATGAACTACTTGATATTAATTGGACACCAGATCCTATTGATGCATTGCCTGATTTTAAAAAGGGAAAGGTCACAGACATTATTGAATCTTTAATTTCTATATTTGAATCAAAGGACATTTTTATAAATGAATTTACCAAATTGTTCGGAGACAAATTGATCAATTTACATAATTATAACGTAAAGGAAATTGAGGATCATCTAGATCTTCTTAAACTAAGATTCGGCAAAAACGAGTTCTCGGCTTTGGATATCATGATTAGGGATGTCAAGGAAAGCAATGTAATTAATGGAGTTTTGAACTCAATTTCGCCAAAACAAGATATTAATTTTCACTCGACTATCTTATCACATTTATATTGGCCAACCGTAATGAATAACATTTCAAGTGAAAATGATTACTTCGAACTTCCTGAAATTGCAAAACGGGCATTTGATAACTATAATAATAAATTTACAAATCTTAAAAAGGGGAGGTATTTGAAACTTGTCCCGCATATCGGTCTAGTTACAATCGAACTTGATATAAACAAGATCACAATGTCCTTTGAAGTTTCTCCTGCAAAAGCCGCTGTCATAGCATTGTTCAATAACATTGATCATGAATTATCTTTAGCATCTGTTGCCAGCAAATTAAAAATGCCACCTTATATCGCCTCACAATGCTTGCAATTCTGGGTAAAGCAAAATGTTCTTTCAGAAGTGTTTAAGGACTTGTATATTGTTAACGAAGACAATGAAGACGATTTTTGTGGTATGGCGGATTCCGCCAATGATCTTAATACGATAAACAGTGAGAATTTAAGTTTATTGAATATTGGATCTAACAATAAAAAGGATTATTCGAAATTTGATGAATTATACCCGTATATTCGTACGATAATAACCAATTTGGGCCCTTTGCCTTTCCTTAGAATAAAGAATTTACTTAGCATCACAATCCCAAAGGAGAATTTTAACCTTCAAATCTCGGACATTGAATTAGAAGGGTATTTGGACA
Source organism: Schwanniomyces yamadae (assembly GCA_030565025.1). Classification (NCBI taxonomy): domain Eukaryota; kingdom Fungi; phylum Ascomycota; class Pichiomycetes; order Serinales; family Debaryomycetaceae; genus Schwanniomyces; species Schwanniomyces yamadae. The sequence goes on along the minus strand of JAJMAU010000002.1, from coordinate 750,913 downwards.
GATTAGTTGATGAAAACAAGCTACAACTTAAAAATGATCTCTACGGATTATAACAATTATTTTAGATACTTCCAATATAAAAGTAAAAATTAATTTCTTTCATTATATTTGTAAATTTAGTTCCTATAAAGATTTTGATATCTCTTCAATTAATGTTACCATTAACTGATTTTGAAATTTCAACGCCAGATAGCTTTTGCATATAACTCGAACTAGGTTGCCATTTTCTGGTAGCCTTAATCTCATCCATTGCATAACCAGGAATTCTGATATTCCAGTTCCTCTCCAAGTGTAATTGTACGTCTCGAACATCAATTGTATCAACCTTGCGGTGTTTAGCTAATCTGCATGCAAAACCAGTGACTGAAGTAATGAATTCATCTGCAAGATCAAGCAATAATTCTTCAACATCACCATCAATATTAGTTTTACCATCACCTTCATCAACACCTATTGTATTAACCAATTCTGTTAATTTACGCTTAGTTAAAGCTCTTCCGCCATTATCTGGAATTGGTCCACCTGGCCCTGAAGCTGAGAGCTCATAGGTAGGTAACTTCGTTATTGCAGGGCTTCCTAATATTGAACCAATACCATTTGCTACACCTCCACTCAAAGTAGCTCTATTGTTATTGCTATTGGGTTTCAATGTAATTGCAGTAGGAGGTTTGACATTGATACTACTAGAAATTGGTAATGAGGCCACACTAGGCTTAGTTATACCAGTTAAATTAATCGGTGGTGGTCCATGCATTGTTTGGCCAGACTTGTTTGGGGTTGAAGGTGCATTTGTAACAGCAGGAGATGCTGTACTCCCTTGTCTATTAATACCAGGAGATTGAGGCGTGTTTCCTTTAGTATCCAATGCTTGCTGAGTAGCAACGCTTTGGGGTCCCCCTTTACTTAAACTTGGAGATCCAACCATACTTCCTAATTGTTGTTGCTGAGCTCTAGATCTCAAGTCTTGCTGTGTGGATCCTGGAGTTCCTATTTGAGGACTATTCATAGCACTATTTGCATTCACTTGTTCAACTAACTGATTTTTCAAATGAATAGCAAACTTCTGGTACGTGGTATACTTCGTCTTTAATTCGGTTAATTCTCTCTCTATTGCGCTAACCTGTTCAGGAGTCGAATCAAGTCTTTTGTTTTCATTAAGTTGTTGTATTCTCCTCTCAAACTCGCCTAACCTTGCTCTTACTTGATTAAAGTTTTCAACAGTAGCAATATTACTATTGCTGTTTGACGATTGAAAGCTTGGAGTATTTGAATCACTAGATGGTGACTGATGTATTGGTTGAGCTGGTGTTTGAGTCATAGGTTGGCTGATGTTTGAATTTTGGCTCTGGGGAGTCTGGGATGGCTGTCTATTCTGGGGGATATTCATACCTGGAGATTGTGCATTAAAGTTAGATTGATTGGTACCAGCGAACTGTTGTTGATTTTGGTTGGTAGGTTGATTCTGAGTTGGATTTTGTGCTCCTTGTTGTTGCTGTTGTTGAAGTTTAGCTTTCTGCTGTGCTTGATAATTAAGTAAAATTTGTTTTATATTTTCTGCTCTGGCATAATGCTGTTTAGCTTTGACTTGATCATTACCAGCTGCCTTAGCTGATGCTACTTCCCTTTTCAAAGCTTGAACCAATTGAGTTGCTTGACTAGGCTGAATAGAAATAGGCCTTGAATTTGATGGTCTATTCTGCATATTCGTGTTACTTTGACCGCCAATCTGGTTAGTTTGATTGTTATTATTATCCATGTTCGATGTCTTTACAATAGTTGATAGTCTGGATTACTCGTTAAAACTAATTCATGTTTAAAATTATGTTTTGTTGGATCACGTGCTTGGTTACACCAAACCCGCTACATATTTAAGTCAAACCTATAATTTCGTTCTATAAGGATATAAATAACTAACTTAAAGCAAAGCACCTCTCAATGTTCCTTTCATTGTTTCCCCACCAATGTGGCATTTTCAAATTCGGAAAAATTAAGAGCAATAAGAATAATGATAAGATCGCTAAATTATAGCCAGTATCTGTTGCTGCAGCCAAAATATAATTGTACTTCTTCCAGTATGAGTGCTTGTAATTATACGCCCAATACATAGTAATGGTACCACCAATGAACTTTGAAAAGTAACCTGTAGATAAGTTTCCATAGAATTTACTCATACTGGAGTAAAAGACGGTAGTATTCCATAAGTTAAACTTAAAAAAAGATGTTGGAAAACGCTTGTGAAGCAAGAACAATGCAATAGGGCCCAAAAATCCCAATACAAACCCATACGGAAGAAACTGATATTTTTCAAATAATTTTGAGGGCCCTATTATTACATACTGTATTGCATTCGAATGATATGATGTAATGCTTTGACCGGTCCATTGATGCAAAGGATCTGTTTTAGACCCATCGAGGTACTCCATTTTACTTTTCAATACCCAATTTAAAGCTAAGTAGTTGATAGGAACTCCTATTAACTCACCATACAATTGAGAGAAAAAGACTGCTCTAGGAGGTAAATGCATATAAAATCCTAACCTCATACAATCCAAGTGATATTGAGCTCTGTACCATGCATTTCCTGCTATAGAACCAAAAACAAGAGCGCTAGCAGGGTGTTTTTCCTTTGTATTTTCCATCATATATCCATAAAAAAGCTCATTAAATGTCCCTATCGCCAATTGAAAGTTCGATAATGCATACAACCAAGCTAATGGTGTGACAATTATTGATCCCATTATCAAGGCGACAATACAGTACTTCCAATGCATAAACATCTGGTTAGAGAGAAAAATGCTCATCAAGGTGACAAAAGATATTACAAACAAGACTAGGTACCACCACATGGGAACCTCCTTGTATTTTGAATGCAATTTATTAAGTCTATCGGTATATTTTTGTTTCATCTGCTCTTTTTGGAATATTCTTTGAAATGATTTTTGAAAAGTTTCAAATCCAAACAATACAACCCATACAATTCCACTTATATAAGCAGAGTAATCAAAAAATATGTTCCAAGCTCTTTGAGCGCCAATATTAACTGGGCCGTAAATTTCATATGCTGTCTCATTCAATTTTAAATCACTAGTAAGCAAATCGTTTACAGGATATGGTGTTCCATCGTCTCTAAATAGTCCATTAGACATTAGGCCATGTTTGAATTCGAATAAATCGCCAAATTTCACCAAAGGAATTAGAATATATGCACTAATCACAAATGCAACAAATTGAATTACTTGAATCCAGTAAGGATAAAGCATTATTGAAGATGTTATGTTAGCCCAATCCAAAGAAAAATTTAATACTCCCATACCTCCCATCCCAGATCCGAGGAAATTTAAAGTTGCATTATAAGGAGCCATCCAGCATAAAACTGCCAAAGATGAGGATAGAGGAAAAATAAACTCTGGAAAAAATTGCCATGACATTACACCGAGTAAAACCCAAATAAATACCTTCATTTGCTGTTTGCCTGATTTCAGGTTTGAATCTGCCAGAGCTTGAGATTTCAATAAGGTTGTTTGCATCAAAGCTTGAGGCCAAATAAATTGTGGATCATATAATAGAAAATTTTTAGCTATTGCTGCATATGAATAGCCTACAAATACAATCGCCCACATAAAAGATAAAGCTGTAATCGGAGATACAATCTCTCCAAAATGAATCTGAGCTAATGAAATTGCACTTGTTGCTAAATTTCCCGTAGCACCGCTATTTGCTGTAATTGTTACCATTGCAGTTTCTTTAATTGACCATGGGCCCGAATTTAGGTTAAAGCTAAGTCCAAAAAACCTTATCGTCTTTTTTGGTAAGACTGTGGCTAACCACTTGCCAATCCAGTGGGAAACAATTTGTACAAAAAATATCGAATATGTCGCATAAGTAGTACGATACGAGTTCATTGTGTCAATAAAAGCTCCGGGGATGATCAATAATGTCGATAAAAGAAAGTATCTAAATGTTATCACGGGTATCGTAGGATCGTCCTCGAGCAGCACAACTTCTCTGATAGCCTGAGGTAATTCTAGAATATCTGCAGCATATTCATCATCTAAATTCTCTTCATTATTAACTGCTAAATACCTACTTCCTGACTTCAAAACTTCATCATCACTATTAACCAGTAAAAGAGGTTTTCGAGATCCAATATTCTTATCAAGATCTTCAAACCTTTCAGACATTACCTTTGTTAATGTTGTTTATTCTTGAGTTTCAGTCCTTGAACTTTGATTATCCAAGAATTTGAAATCTACGGAGCTTCCTTACCTTTGAAGAATGTAAATTAGTATGTAAATTCATTGTACTGTAGGATATATAAGGCACCAAATCCTACATTAGATTTAGTAATCAGATATTTACGTCACGTGCTCATAGATATAGCGTCTTTTCGATTACTTTTAAGATCTCATCTTGATCTGCAGATGCTTCATCAGGATTTGACAACCTTTCCTCAATTAAGCCATCCAAAAGAATTCTAAGTCTCTTAATCAAAACACCATTCTTACACCAGGTCCTAATAGGGGCCCACTTATCTAGAACGATACCAGGAGAAGTTTTTCCATTAGCCAAATAACTTGTCATATCATAGCTTATGTCACCTCCAAATAATAAAGTCGCTAAAGTGCTTGTCGGGGTTATATCTCGCAAATATAACTTCGTGCTATGATGGGAAGAGCCGTAGATGATAAAAGAGGATTTCAGAAATACATTTGAGGAATTTGAAACCTGAGGTGTCATATCAAACATTTCTCTAGCTTTCTCCATATTGATCGATCCATCTTCATTTGTAAAAGATTCCCTATTGGCGTTGATATTTGCATCTGCATTGCTAAGGAGAATGGAAGACGGGTGAACAAATGCTCTGGTTGCAGGATAAATAGATTCAGTATTTTCCTTATTTTGTAATTTTTCGATGTACTCCTCATTTCTAATCCAGAACTTGGTCAGTCTTGCATCAGCATCAACTTCAATTGCTCCTACAGATGATTGGAAGTATTTAGGGTCAGGAAGTTGCACTCTTGCTATTTGGGGATAAAAAGAACCAGTAATAATAGCTTTTAGAATTGAAAAATTGTCATTGTTTTTATTGAACTTTGCGAATCCATTGCTCTTCTTAGAATAATCCAAAGGAATAAATTTTAACTCCTTTAAAATAGAGATATATTGGGCTCTAGTGGAAGATATGTCCTTCAATACCACATATGATAAGTAGTTTTCAGATATGAATTTTTTAGAATTTTGACCCTCGGACCTTATTTTTTCATACTGGTTATAAACGTTAGCAATTGCAATTAAATCACCTTGGTTCTTTGAATAATCTAACTGAATTTTCTTTATCTTGTCTCGTAATTCAAAATTATTAATAAATGGGCTTCCAGTAGAACTTACTGACGCCAAGGTCAAGCATGTGTCCAAACATCCAAAAATACAACCAAGAATTAACAATTTTCCACTCTGCAAGTCGGTAGGTAAGTAGGATAAATATTTACCGAGATGTGACAAAGAATCTTTGTTTAAAGCTCCAATTTCTGTTAAAAAATTTTTGGATTTCGCCAAAGAGGATTGGTCTGGTGGATCCAATCCACTATTTAAGAAGTCTTCAACATTATTAATTCCCATCGATTTGACAATGAGGTATAAGTTCTCGAGTCTTGTTCTTTTAATCTCAGGAATTGCTTGAGCTAACATCAATTTTTCAGTTTCTTCTGTATATAAGTGATAGCATGTACCATTTCTTATACGGCCGGATCTACCTCTTCTTTGCTTAACCTCAGCCCTGGAACACCAATTCTCGATCAATTTAGTGGCGTTCAACGACGTATCATAATACATAGTTTTAGACCTTCCAGTATCAATAACAACTACACAATCTGGAATAGTAATAGAAGTTTCTGCAACATTAGTTGAAACTACAATTTTCCTCGTTTTTGTAGGAGCCAACTTGAAAACTCTTTTTTGGTCATTTGATGAAAGTGCCGAATGTAAAGGTAAGCACAAGCAATTTCTTCCATTGTCTTTAAATTCCAACTCGATTGCTCTCATGCATTGATTGATTTCCATAATACCTGGTAAAAATACTAAAATTGAGCCATTATCAGAATTTGAAGTTAATTTATTGTCAACATGGACACAAAGATTTGCAATAAGATCATAATTTAAGCTTCCACTCTTGAAAAAATGTGAATCGGCTTTTGGCCTAATTATTTGATCATCTTGGATAGATATTGAATAGTCCAAATCATTTAAAATCGCATCTAAATAATAATCTTCGATAGGATAGGTTCTTCCTTCAATATGAATATGATTCAAAGGTGAATTAAAAAAATTTTTGAAAGTATCAACATTGATTGTGGCCGACATTAAAATTATTTTCAAATTCTTGAATTTTTTTGCAATTCTTTTGAGAATAATCAAAAGAAAATCACTGTCAACACTTCTTTCGTGGACTTCATCAACAAAAATATATTCCAAATCCTCGAAAATTGAGTATCCATTATTGGATGTTGTAACTGAATGTAAAATTCTCAATAAAACACCTGTAGTAATAAATGAAATTCTGGTATTTTTAGTAGTTTTGTTTTCGCCTCTTATAATATACCCAGTTTCATTCCCTAGCTTATCTATTCTTTCTTCGGTGACTCTCTCAGCTAAGCCAATTGAAGATATACGCCTTGGTTGTGTACACATTATCTGGGAAGTAAAATTTCCACGAGCAATCAAGTCATCTAAAATGAATTGAACAATTTGAGTTGATTTACCAGAACCTGTTTCCCCTGTAATAAGCGTAACCTTATTATTATTAATTACAGAAATTAATTGATCTTTTTTTCTCCAAGCTGGCAACTTCTTCCTAGATTCTAAAGAGTCTTCCCAACTTGAAGAATTTATTCTCTTCGCATGGCAGGAATTCAATTCTTCGATATCCTTGCTCAGTAAAATTGTTTTTCTGTTAGATTGCCTTATTCTCGAGGTTGTCTTTGCTGGATGTTCTTTGCTTCTTTCTTTGGTGTTCAACTCATCATCCTGTAATAATGCGCCAGGATCATCAATAACATTAGAGATATTTTCTTCTAACCATTCGATCACCAGATGAATGAAGCAATCTCCTAAGTATTCTTTACAAATTTTATGAAGCAACCTTTTTAAAATTGATAGCTTAATGTAGTTAGCAATCTTGAAAGAAGAATTGGTTACAACTAAATGAATACCCGGAAGCTCGTTGGGATAGTTTCTACTCTTGAATAATTTTAATTTTATCAAATCTGGTGAAATGTTTTTAGGATTCAAAGCAACTTCCACTATTTTTTTGTCAGTGCCCTCAAGAAATTTCACTTCATTTGTCCCTATCAGTTGAATAAGCTCGATCTCTTGTTCCCATAGTTCTTGTGAGTCTTCAATAGCTTCAATAGGGGTATAATTTATTAGGTTTTGAGTTAATTGAACAGCAGTTTCAAGCTCATCATTTGATTTTTCCTCGAGTACTGTCAAAATCTCATCCATATCACAACCTGATTCGCATAAACGCTTTAATAAATATTCTTTTTGGATATCCTTGGAAATTTTCAATTGAATTCCCGAGTCTTCGTTAGTTTTTGCAAAAAATACAGGTAAATCATCTTCAGGAATATGAAATAATAACCATTCTAATGCATCAATGAAATTTGAGGTATAGCCAAATGCTTCAATTACATGCGATTCTCGAAATCCAATCTTTAGTAAACTATCAAGATAGGACTCCTTATCCTTTGAATCTTTCAAAAGGTCAGAACTCTCTACCATCCAATTTATGTGCTTTTTGATGGAATGCTCAATGGATGAACGAATGTCTGAAGGAAAGTCAACAAAGGGTGCATTCAGCCATACTTTCTTTGGAAAAGTTGGTAACTTATCAACTACGAATTTTTTAACAATATCTTCTTTTTGGTTTTTTAAAGACTTTACCAAATTTTCTTTATTTGTGATAATATTAATTGTTGGTTTACGAACCTTAATCTCATTTTGCTTTTTAATTTCTCTTTCCTTTTTCTCTTTTTCACATTTTTCTCTCTCTGATAGAAAGACTGTAAAAGGATTGCTGTTATATAATATGTCGTGTTTTTCCTTATTTGATTTACCTAACTGAACTCTTCTATCTTCTAAATCTGACCAATAATCTCTAAAAATTTTTGGAAGAACCATTTTCATATTTTTTATAAAATTGATCCTATGCAATGCATATGTGGCAGCATAATGCCTAGCTTCATTGGTAGTTTCTTTAGGCTCGTATAGCTCTGTATCTGGAATCATTTGAATGTTTATTATTTCCTTGGATTTAGGTTCTTCCCAACTAAGTTTGACAATACCTGTAAATCCTTTGTTTGATTTTTTCATATCAAATATTACCTTACCCCATTTCTGTTTCTGACAATGCTCATGAAGCAAAGTTGCAGGAAGCTTACCTGTCCAACCAAAATTATCTCCAATTGCCAATCCTCTTAGTGGTTTCTTCGGTTCATCATCTTCTTTATCTTCAGTAGCTTTAACTTTCCTTTTGGCATTATCTTTCGTGGGACCTGGAGAGTCTTGTTTAAGCTTACCTTTTTTTGCCATGTTTAGTAAAAAACAATCTGTTGGAGAGACCCGATCAGAAATGCCATCAAAATTGAAACTAAAGCTGAAAAAAATAGTACTTATAAAAGTTGAGAAAAAAAGGAATTGACACGGACAGGAATTGAACCTGCAACCCTTCGATCTGGAGTCGAAAGCTCTACCATTGAGCCACCGCATCACCCTTAGAAAGTCAGTAACGAATATATACTAACTCATCATTCTTATATGTTTATAAATAAAATGACTACAACTTTATCTACATCTCCTCAAAACTCTAAAAAACGGAATCCGATGCCATGTATACATTTACATATTAAAAAACCATATATAAAAAAAAATACCAAGAAATAAAAATAAAATTAACATATCAGGCAAGATTCTCTACCTCTTATGGCTTGTCCATAAATGGATTTGTGATTAAAAACGCATCGATATCATCGTTACTGATAATTTCAGAGGTCAGATAATTGTTATAATTTGCCAATTTAAAGGCATCCGATGGTAAAGATCCTGCTGAATTAAAACTTTCAAATAAATTTTCAAAGTCGTCTAGGCTGGGTGGTAATGATGAAGGAAGTTGCAAGCCACTTGGTCTTCTTGGAAGATCTAAATTACTCTCATTATTTATTACAATGCTACCGCTTGAGTGGTGGTTGTGATTGCGGGTTGGTTTAGAGACGTGGCCATTATTTTTGAATTTCAGGTAAGTAGGTGAAAACGGTCTTTGTATTGATGATGATCTTCTTAAATGATTTTGCTGTTGATGTTTACCTTGCTGTGCTATTTGTGATTTGGGTACATTGAAGGAAGCCAAGGTAGGAGAATGAAGACCATGGTCTTGAAATTTCGTTGTAAGTGAAACCATAGAGTTATTCTTACTCTTCATCACTTTGCGTGAATCAAAATTTATATTGGTAGGAAATAATGAGTTTGAACCAATCGAGTTGGTTGAGGTGGAATCAACAGATGTATCATCAGTCTTAACTGAGGCTTGTTGTGAAGTTAAAGAATTCGAATCACTATCTAAATCGGAGAAACTGAACTTACGACCGTTCAAGCTTTGACTTGCAGACAACACCGAAGCAGCGGTAGAATTGCCTCCTAATGAGAAGTTATTCAATTGAAGCGGATCTTCATTCCGCACACTAGGGCTGGTTTCCCCAGAGTTTTCTCTAGAAAATGTGTTGGAGCGAGGTTGGGAGTCGGACAACAAGATTCTCTCTTCATCTTCTTCGGCTTTGTTCTGTTTATGCTCCGAGAAGGAGTGTGATGCATTTTCCACATTGCGTTTATCATCAGTAACTACATTTGCAGCTATCATGGCTCCCTCTTCCCATTCCACTGGCAAATTCCTCAATAGCCCTTCCTTACTAATCATATATGAGATAACATCATTGATGGGTATAGCATCTTTGTCTTGTACCAACTCCCCAAGAAATGGTAAGTGTGGCCGTGCTAAAAGAATAACCTTTTCAATCGATTTGGTCAATAAGTCCAATCTGGTCTCAAGCAATTCTACGTACCCGCTAGGGTGACTTTTGTCCCTCTGTTTCTTCTTCTCACTGAAAACACAAACCTTATTGTCTTGCACACACCTCGAACAGGGTTTTACCCCATCGCATTTCGTCTTCTTGATTCTACACAGATCGCAAGCCCTTCCCACTCTCTTCTTCCTGTGGTGATGGTCTTCACTTCTATTAATCTCATCCAAACTTGATGGTGACGTTGATATATGGTTCAACATGTCTTACACTTCCTATCCGATTATTACTGACTGATACTTTATTCCAAATTACGAAATGAAACCTGTTTCCATATCCAATAAATAAATAAAAAACCTACTAAAAAGCTTTTGTCTGATATATAGCTAATTATTAAAAAAGAATTTGAATAGTATATATATGGCTGCGATCAAGACGCACGTTAGACAATAAGAGAGAGATGCGCGGCAATTATCAAATGTGGACTTGCCGATCACTGTATATGACACGGAGACAAGACTGTCGGCTCTAAGTCGGGAAGTTTTGTTTCCGCTTAATTTCTTTATTCACATTCTAGATCAACTATAATTGCTGTTGAGTCTTTTATTGAAAGTTCATCTATATATAAACTGGGGGCATAAACTTCCAGTGCTCCAGTAGATCCAGATTATGCTCAGTTAGACCCTTTGCAGTGATTTTGCAGTGACTTTGTAGGGACAATGTAGAGACTTTGTAGTGTTTCAGAATCTTGCTAAAAGAATAATCGATATAAGAGAGAAGGCTGACGGAAATAAACGAGAAACAAGTACTGTTGGAGTGAATATGAACCCTATGGAAACATTTTTGGAATCTGGAACTTGCATCGAAAGGCTAAGGCTAAGGCTACTATGAGAGATGTGACTAAAATGAGGACGCAGAGCTTCGTAAGCATTAGTCAAGACGTTTTGTGGTTGCATAGTTGACATGATTTTACTATTAGGCAAAAATTGATCGAAGCTTCAACAAAGAGAAATAGAAAGCTAAAGTAGAGCAGTAATTGCTATTGAAAGGGTTGCGATATTATTTTAACATGTTTATTGTGTAGGCTGGTAAGATTGATAAGTTATGACAGGATTGGACATTGTTTTACCGAAATAGTGCTTAGTAAGTAAAATTGCTTGAATTAAAATACCGCGATATCAATAGCCTAAATGCAAGTGTAAACTATTTTATAGCGCAATAATAGAAAAGTCTGAGGTGTTGCTGTATTAATAACTAATAATGAGTAATTAAGCTATAGGTAAATGCGACTTTTAGATTGCGGTGTATTTTTTCAGTGCTTTTTTTATATATTGATAGACAAGAAGTGTGAAATGAGGCTTTTCTTTCAAGTATCATTAGAGTGAAAATAATCATGTCATTGAAACTTGTCAAATTGAGCTCTGATAACCTAATTTCAACAATCGGATTGGGATGCTACAACATCCCAATTGATGAAACAATGAATATAGTGTACAATGCAGCACAAGCTGGGTATAAACATTTTGATACGGCTGTTCTATATGGAAATGAACGAGAGGTCGGATTGGGAATCGCTAACTATTTGAAAGAAACTGATACTCCACGGTCAGAGATATTTTACACTACTAAATTATGGAATTCACAGTGTGGATATGAAGCTGCAAAGAGAGCGATCAAGGAATGTATGGACCAAGTTTCAGAACTTGGATATATCGATTTACTTTTAATACACTCGCCATTGTGTGGCCCCAAGAAAAGATTGGAGACTTACAAGGCACTCCAAGAAGCAGTTGACGAGGGTATCGTTAAGAACATTGGTGTTTCGAACTATGGAATAAAACACATTCAAGAATTGCTTGCTTGGGAAGAATTGAAATATCCGCCGGTAGTCAACCAGATCGAGATCAGTCCATGGTGCATGAGAAGTGAACTAGCTCTTTGGTGTCTTGAGCAAGGGATTCTAGTTGAAGCATATGCTCCTTTAACTCACGGTTCCAAACTTTCTCATCCACCAGCAGAATTGGCAAAAATTGCCAACACATATGGTAAATCTCCAGCTCAAATTCTAATCAAATGGTCACTTCAGAAGGGTTACATTCCATTGCCAAAGACCAGTACACCTTACAGATTGAAGGAGAACTTGGATATTAACGATTTCAACTTAACTTTGGACGAAATAATGGAATTGGATCATCCAAACAGCTATGAACCTACAGACTGGGAATGTACTGACGCACCTTAAGTATATATTTGGTCAAAACATAATGCTCCAAATATGAAATGATTAAATTGGCATGTGCTTGAACCACTAAGATGAAGCGACTATCGAAAAGTTTATAGTAACGAGAAAACAATTCTTGAATGATAAGTTTGAAACTTATTTTTTTCTTACAAATTTTTAAGCAAATGTATTGTCGTAGGACCTTAAAGCACTTAGTAATCGTAAACTCTATTCTTTATGCCGTGAAGGGTACATATATCAATCCTTCTAAACCTTTACAGCCGGTACTAGATTTCGATTTTCAATATATCCACAACTAGCAAATTTGTAATCCTACATAAGAAATAAAGTTTAATTTGGTAAATTTCCATTCGCTATTATTTCTGTGTCAATGTCACTATTTCTCGTCTATGACAGAAAAGCTATGGAACATTACTCAATCATCCTTTATAGCTCAAGATCAGCTGTTCATTCTCAATTATTCATGTTTCTACTAAACTTTTTTTTGCCATAATTTCTCGAACGAAATGGAACGTAGATATTTCCTAAAAATTGATCTATTCGTGAGCTTATTTGGTTCCCATGACGTCTATTTGCTTATCATGATCGTCTATACACCGTCCTTAATCATACGACTTGTAATGTGTGTATGTTTTGTGTCACTGTCTAACATCGCAATCATGTCATATCCTAGTATAGTCTCAATTTTCAAATATCGAGTCAGATCACTACATGAATAGAACTTTTTCCTACTCACACATCATACAGGTCATATGCTTTCATAACAATTTTACTCTTTCGCCGAATATCGATTGTGTATAGCTGTATTTCCAGTTGTTTTACAATTGCACATCTGGACAAAATTGTAAAGTCATCAAAATGAGAAAGCAGTTTGTGAACAACTCATGTAAGCACCTTTGTGATATAGTTCTTTTCGCTCTAAAAGCTTACGTACTCGGCGAATTACTCTTGTTGCAGCCAATTTGATTTTTCATCTGCTTATGAAACAAATTATCAAATCTGCTTATAAATTCTGATTGAAGTGGGTCATCCTGACTGCAATTTGCATCCCATCAAGTCTTACCACCACAAGAGCTCCGACTATTCACCATCTGAAAACTTTCCTCAGCTCCGGACTTTGGTACTAGCGTCTTCCGGTTCCAACATTCTCTTTCATTTACTTTTGCTCGCTTGCTTTCCACACCCAATGAACCACCTGTTTTGCCCTAAGATGTCTAAATCCACCAAGTCCAGTGGTTCCAGCCTCGTACCTCCCCCCCTTGCTATACTTCTCTCTAAAACCCTTTTGGTTATATTGCTAGTCCCGTGTTTCCTGATATGATATCCCGGTCGTTTGCTGAGGCCCATAGAAACCACCTCGTGATGTTCGCCGGTCTAAGAGAATATTACTCACAGCACGTAATTTCATCCCATTTTCCCTCGGACTATTCTCCTATGTTCCGTTCTTTTGCCGGCCCCCTGGTTTCCTATACACTATTCAAGCCTTTTGTCATCGAATGTCCAATCCATAGAATGCAAATTACCGGGATAACCCAACTCTCAGCTCAATTGTGGCCGTGTTCTCTACAATTTGAAAGAATGTCCATAATTTTGTTCTCGTACTCACTACAAATTTTCCTCTATTCCTCTTCCATACTTTCTTGCTACACTTTTTTTTCCAAGTACTCTGACTTATTTCTATCTATTCCACGGGTTTCAATTCGTCCAAGCAGGTATAACTTGTTCCAGCTTGCAATCCTCACCTTATGGTTCGGCCTCGGAGTTGTGTAATGCGGTATGAGTGACCCTTTCCGGGCATCAACTAGTATAACCTCATAGTAGTGTGCTTAATCAAGCGGATGTCTTTGTCCCGGACACTTGAACCACTAAGATGATCAGTACTCCGGTTTATAAATTGGACGATTATCCCATGGCAATTGATTTTATTCAATAATTCTCTATTCTAATTTACTCAATTCAAGTAAATAAATAATAAATTATAATTCATAATGGCTATCACAGTTGGTATTAACGGTTTCGGACGTATTGGACGTTTAGTTTTAAGAATTGCTTTGCAAAGATCTGACATTAACGTTGTCGCTGTTAACGATCCTTTCATTGCTCCAGAATACGCCGCTTACATGTTCAAGTATGATTCTACCCACGGTCAATACAAGGGATCTGTCAAGTCTGAAGGTGAAAACTTAGTCATTGACGGTCACGCTATCAAGGTCTTCCAAGAAAGAGACCCAGCTTCTATTCCATGGGGTAAGACCGGTGTTGATTACGTTATTGAATCCACCGGTGTCTTCACCACCGTAGAAGGTGCTCAAAAACACATCACTGGTGGTGCCAAGAAGGTTATCATCACTGCTCCATCATCTGACGCTCCAATGTTCGTTGTTGGTGTCAATGAAGAGAAATATACCTCTGACTTGAACATTGTCTCCAATGCTTCATGTACCACTAACTGTTTAGCTCCATTAGCTAAGGTTATCAACGATACTTTTGGTATTGAAGAAGGTTTAATGACCACTGTCCACTCTATCACTGCCACCCAAAAGACCGTCGATGGTCCATCCCACAAGGACTGGAGAGGTGGTAGAACTGCTTCTGGTAACATTATTCCATCTTCCACTGGTGCTGCTAAGGCCGTCGGTAAGGTTATTCCAGAGTTAAACGGTAAGTTGACCGGTATGTCTTTGAGAGTCCCAACCGTTGATGTTTCCGTTGTTGATTTAACTGTCAGATTAAAGAAAGCTGCTACCTACGAAGAAATTTCCCAAGCTATTAAGGCTGCTTCTGAAGGTCCATTAGCCGGTGTCTTAGGTTACACTGAAGACGCTGTTGTCTCCACTGATTTCTTAGGTTCCAGCTACTCTTCCATCTTTGACCAAAAGGCTGGTATCTTATTATCTCCAACCTTCGTCAAGTTGATCTCTTGGTACGATAACGAATTTGGTTACTCCACTAGAGTTGTCGACTTATTAGAACACGTCGCCAAGACCAAGTAAAGTACTTGGAATCAATACAAGACTCCAAAACTTTGAATAGTCCTAAATAATTCTGAATGAAAGAAAATTTGATGAATTGCTTCTTTGTAGTGTGAGATGTATTGTAATAAATAGTGTAAGCATAGTAGCGTGTATAATATGCTTAGCTATTATATTTGCATTTTTGAATAAGATGACATCTGAGATCATATTTAATCGCAAAACCAAAATAAGAAATCGTATCTTGTAATGACTTCTTTTCTGCACAAATATGAGTAATGATATCTTTTTAGACCAGAGCTTTAAAATATATAAATCGAATAGGCCCTTGGGGCTTCTATCACCTGAAAACGAGCTGTATATTCTTTCAAACCTATCAAAATATTTGTTTAAAACTTATCAAAACAAACGAAGTGATTTAATATTAAAATATAAGTCTCACGAAGAAATACTGGAGGGGCTTAAAATTACTAGTAGTGAAAAAGAATACAATGGATACACAATTAACTATCTATTAATAAAGCATCTGGCGTCTTATATTCTTCAAAGACAAATCATTATCTGCATAACCAAAATTGGGGTATCTAGAGACTTCAGTACTTTAATCTTACATAAAATATCTAATCCAGGAGTAAACAGCTTTTTAAAATCACTAATAGAAAACTTAGATTTGGATGTACCTATTGTTATTAAAGATTACAAGTTGACGTATGACTATATCAAAATTATTTTAAATCAATTGTTCAAGAATTTAGCTTCATTCTATTCCAATCCGATAAAAGATTTAATAGGAGATGTGGAGTTGATCTACTCGCATGGACTGGGTCATATTAATGAAAACCTTAGAAACATTATAATCAACGTTCCCAGTGCAGATATCGGCAGTTTAAAAGCAAACCTGGACGATTTTGCATTAATACATTTAATTAACGAGTTTCTCTTCAATGCTTCAAAAATTCATTTTGAAAAGTTATCCATAATAAAATTCTCATCAAGTCTAATTAACTTGTCTATCGATGGGAAATTTAGAATATCCAGTGAAAAGATTGCTTTAGTTGATACTTTCAATGCCGATAAGAGCGCTAATACATTTTCTTCAGAACACTCTTCAGAACACTCTTCAGAACACTCTTCAAGCGAATCTCAATCGATGATAGAAAATAGTGCTACGGAATCTATGAAAGATTCATTAATTTGGTTCTTATTAGGTTCAGTTTATAGTGAAAATAGTGACTTTTAATTACAAATACCTAGCCAATAAGTGCTAGTCTCCGTAATTCGTACTAAGAAAAATCGCGTTGTTACCATTATAAACACGTATGACTTTTTCAAATTTTTGAGCATTTCAATTATTAAATATTTCTTTTGTCGACCATTTACTTCTGACTATTATTAGTATTTACAATGTCTTCGACTGGAGTAAATCCTAAGGACAGCGACTTGCTTCGTAGAAGACAGAATAAGGAAAAATCTATTCATTCCTCCGAAGTCGAAAGTGACGATGAAAATTTAAAAAGAACACAATACGATGAAACAAAAGAATTCGTTGACTCACTTATCAAATTAGAAAGTATTTTAGCCCCAATCTTTTTTACTATCTTGTCATTTGCTGTGAGGCTATACAGAATTGGTATCAACGATGCTGTTGTGTGGGATGAAGCACATTTCGGAAAATTTGGATCCTATTATTTAAGACATGAATTCTACCACGATGTTCATCCACCATTAGGTAAAATGTTAATCGGTTTATCTGGTTACTTAGCAGGATACAATGGCTCATGGGATTTTCCATCTGGTGAAGTCTATCCAGATTATATTGATTACACTAAGATGAGAATCTTCAATGCTACCTTTTCGGCATTATGTGTTCCTTTTGCTTATTATACTATGAAGGAAATCGGTTACTCTATTGCAACAACTTGGTTATTTACATTAATGGTTACTGTCGAATTGACCTACGTTACATTAGGTAAATTCATTTTATTGGACTCTATGTTATTATTTTTCACTGTTGCTACTGTTTTCTGTTTTACTAGGTTCCACAACTTCAACACAAGGGAATTAGAATTCAGTAGAAAGTGGTGGAAATGGCTCCTTTTGACAGGTTTGACAATTGGATGTACCTGTTCCGTCAAAATGGTCGGTCTCTTTGTTACTACGTTGGTTGGTATTTATACTGTTGTGGACTTATGGAATAAATTAGGAGATAAGTCAATTACATGGTCTAGATATGCTTACAGTTGGTTAGCAAGAGGATTAGGTTTAATTGTTGTCCCATTTATTATCTTTCTTATTAGTTTCAAGGTTCACTTCGACTTGTTGTATAAGTCCGGTACTGGTGATGCTAATATGTCTTCATTGTTTCAAGCTAATTTGGTAGGATCAGATATTCTTGGTGGAGCAAGAGATGTTTCAATTGGCCACTCAGTTTTCACCCTCAAGAACCAAGGTTTGACGGGTGGTTTGTTGCATTCTCATGTTCAAACCTTCCCAGAGGGTTCCAAGCAACAACAAGTAACCACATATTCTCACAAAGATTCTAATAATAATTGGGTCTTCCAAAGAGCAAGAGGTCAAGAAATTTATGACATTGCAAATTCCGAGGATATTGAGTATATCGTAAATGGCATGCACGTCAGAATTATGCACCCTGCCACTGGAAGAAACTTGCACACACATGACGTTCAAGCACCAGTCTCTAAATCTGAATTTGAAGTTGCATGCTACGGTAATTTAACTATTGGTGATTACAAGGATAACTGGGTTATAGAAATCATGGAACAAAATGGTGATGAAGACAAAGAAAAGTTACATTCTTTAACTTCATCATTCAGATTGAAAAACCCTGTTATGGACTGTTACTTAGGTGTCTCTGGAAATTCATTGCCTCAATGGGGTTTTAGACAAGGTGAGGTTGTTTGTTACAAAAATCCATTTAAAAAAGATAAGAGAACTTGGTGGAATATTGAAAATAACGAGAACAAATTGTTACCATCAACTCCTGCTGATTTCAAATTGCCTAAGACAAGATTTTTGAGAGATTTCATTCAACTTAATTTGGCTATGATGGCTACAAATAATGCTTTAGTGCCTGATTACGATAAGCAAGATGATTTAGCATCATCTGCGTGGGAATGGCCAACATTACATGCTGGTATTAGAATGTGTGGTTGGGCCGCTGAAAGAGCTAAATATTATTTGATGGGCTCGCCAGCTACAACTTTGACTTCCTCAGTTGGTGTCGTTGCCTTCGCTTTTATTGTATTATACTATTTGATCAGATGGCAAAGACAATACGTTGATTTCCCAGCTTCTGAACCAAGCAAGCTCAATTTATTCCTTATGGGTGGTATATATCCAATGTTTGGTTGGGGTTTACACTTCATGCCGTTTGTTGTCATGGGTAGAGTTACATATGTTCATCACTACGTTCCTGCCTTATATTTTGCAATGCTTGTTTTATGTTATGAAATTGAATCATTTACATTACCTTTGAAAAGATCTCATTCAAAGTCCAAGCAACTTGCTTACATCCTTATTTTTGTATTCTGCTACGCCGTTGTTGCAGGTACCTCCTGGTATTTAAGGTTCATTTCTTGGGGATTAGAAGGTCCTAAGGAAGATTGGACACATTTAGATATATTACCAAGTTGGAAGATTTCTAATGACTATGCTAGATAAAATGTCCTTAATAGATGGCTTTGTACATAAGAAGTAATTTCCTTGACATTTTATTGTGTAGAAATTAAATAAATTCAAATATTTTTGGTATTGTAGTTCGCACGCTCTTTTAGTATTTTATCTTTGATCCAAAATCCATTGCTTCATTTGTAAGCTATAAATGCTAATTTCAAAAATGATTACAAGAATAGTCAAAAGAACTGTAATTGGCAACAGGTCCTTACCAATATTTCTATCACCACGAACAACACATTTTATGACATCTTACTCTTATTCTACTGGAGCATCTACACCTAGAGTCTTGAAGTCATCATCTTTTGCACAACCAATAGCGCAACCTGAAGAAATAAAAAAGGTTGAAGTTCCACAAGAGGATTTGGATGACTTTAATGCTACTAAATTAATACATGGTAAAACCGATTTACATATTGCAATCACCAAAAGGGCCAGTGATAAGTTGACGTCTATAGCGAAGGAAGATGATAACTTAAATACGGCTCTAAAAATAAGTGTTGAAAGTGGTGGATGCCATGGATTCCAGTATAATTTAAACCTAACTGATTTGAAGAAAGAATTAGATGGTGATGATGACGACATTTTAGTATTTAGAAGAAACGATGACGGCATTGCTCAACTTATCATGAATGAGTCTTCCTTGCAAATTTTGCAAGACTCTAAAATAGACTATACCAAGGAATTAATTGGTAGTTCTTTTAAGGTCGTCGATTCACCATATACATCCTCAGCATGTGGCTGTGGTGCTTCATTTGATTTTGATTTCGAAAAATTGCAGAAGAAATTAGACGATAAAGATAAATAATTTATTATAAGAAATGTATAGTTAATTAGCTCCACAAAGTTACGATTAATGAAAACTGAATTTTAACTATTATGTTCAATAAGATCTATTGACTATTAATCTTTTGTAGGCTATGAATTGAAATATATAAAACAAAGAAAGAAACAAAAGATAAAAAAAAACTAATACTACTCAAGATGTGAATTCTCATAAAAAATAAGATACAGAAATCCCAATTGAATTAATGCATACTTGTATTCATTGCTCTGTATTCTTTACTTTCCCGGGTCTCTTCCTTTGTCTTAAACTATTAAATTTTGAATTCCTTGAATACTTTTACTGGCATAAAATCTAACGTCAATATCATCATCATTTTGTAATTTCTCCAAATTGGACAAAATTTCCAAGTTGACCAACTTCTCAAAATCATCATCTTTATTTTTTATTAAACTCTCGACTATCACAAGATAAGTCTTAGCCACATTGAATCTTATATTTGGAACAGCATCTGCAATCAAATTATTAACGAAAGGAATAATCTTCTTTACAATGATATTGCCATTTATAACAGGAATTATACTTTTAATTGTGAACAAACATGTTATTCTAATTATGAAATTCGAATAGTCGATTTTGTCATCTTCATCAATCTTATCATCATTATTCAATAATCTGTCAAGAATTTCTCTATCTGCCCATTCAGATCCAAATATAACAGTTAATTCTTTCAAGTTATTAACAGCTGCATCTCTTATAGCAAAAACTGGGTCCCATAGCCAAGACATACACAAAGCTAATAACTCATCATTGAAAAATGATACACCTAATTGATTAGCCAATTTTGGAATGTATTCAATGATTGCCAATCTTACCCTCCACTTGTTGTCTTGCGCAAGTTCAGTAATGGCTGGTAATAAGTTTGTCGATAATAAACTAATACCAATGGTTTCATTTACCACAGACAAATTTGAAATTATATTCAATCTAACATCAGGAAATTCATCCTTTAACATGACAAGAAAAATTGGTAACAATTTCTCAATTGTAGATTCCTTTTCCAAAATTGGAGAAAGTCCAGTAATCGTTGAGGCTAACGAAGCTCTAACATTTTCTTGTGGATCTTGACTCAATTCATTAACGACTGGGAAAATTTTGTTTAAAAGAGCTGGCTTCGTGACAGGATATTGATTCAATAAACTGCAGAAATCTGGCAATTGCTTGGTAATTGCCTTTCTCACTTCACCTTCGTTATCTCTAATTAAGGAAATGAATGGATCAATAAGCTTGAATAAATCACTATCGACAAAGCTTTTGGCTATTTTGCTGAAACGATCAGCAGCAGTATATCTGACTCTCCAGCTCTCATCACCAATTAACTTTAATGCACTGGTTAAAAATTCGGAATGATGGCTATAATCATTAATCTTCTGAAAGAACTCCAAAATTGAGATAAGCACATCAATACTTAAAAATTTAACTGAGTCTTGGTCGTCATTTGTAAGGTGTTGAAACATTTGAGAAATTATTTCCCAATCTTGATTGTTTATCTCTTCAAGAGGACCCTCATTAGTGAACTTGTTAATGACTATTGGTAAGTTTGTCGCTGCGCTTCTTCTAACCATTGGAGAATCATCACTGATCAACTTTAAATATAAATTTAATAAATCCTTTCTTGTAGAAGCATTCACTTTAAGGATGACAGATTTGTACAAACCACAGCTAGCAATTTTCTTGGAAAACCAATTTCCTTGACTCAAACTTTGAATTAGAGACAAAAATATACCATTTAATTCCTCGTCGGTTAATTCAACACTGATTTTGTTTAATGAATCAACAGCCCTGTCCCTCACAATTGGCTCCTCCATTGAGGCCAATATCGACAAAATCTGGATTAATGGTTCACTATGTTCGTGACCACCGATTAAGGGGACAAAATCTCCCAACTTAGATGCCAAAACTGTAAATACTTCTTCTTCATCATCCTGGGCAACATCATTCAAAAATGGTAACAATTCGTTAAGTGTTCTTTCAGGTCCTAAAGCAATTGCAATTGTGTCTAATTTTTGCATAGCCTCGACTCTATTTGATATATCATCATGCTTTAATTCATCCATTAGCAAAGCTAATGGATATAAGTCATCGTTAAGTCTATCCATTGTTGGCGACGTAGTATATTCCAATTATAGAAGCTTCTACGTTGATTACTTAGATCTTATCCTCATTTCGTTGAAGCACAGACTTTGGTCACTGCACTACTATTTCTTACATTTCTTCAATTTCTTGTATAGTAATATTACGTTTACATAGACTAAATCCTACAGTTTAGCAAAAAAGAACTAAGTATTATTATAAATGTTAATTTTCGCTTTAATTTCCTGCTTTTTTTGAACTAATTTAGTATATTTTGAGTCTTTATGTGCATCACTGAGTATTCCCAACAGCCTTGAAAGTATTGAAATTTACAATACCGCATATCCAAAATCTTGAATGTTTTTTCAAATGTATCTTATGTTTGCTGATTTTGGTGAATGAAAGGAGTTATTGCATTCTAGATCTTGAACTTTTGGATTTTTAGAATACAAGCTTGATCCATATGAAGGGTAATTCAAATCACGTGCTTGTGTATACTATTTATTTCTGATTTACTTAAGACTAATGATGAAAAGTGTGAAAAAAATAGAAAATGTCTACAAATCCTAATAAGCTCGATGTGCTAGACTCTAAGATACTGGATGAAGTGGTTATTGTTTACAAGAACAAGGTTTTCGAGTTAGAAGCAGAATTAAAAGAATTTTGGAGATTTGAAATCGTTCCAAACGAATTCAAGCAATCGCTAGATGACACAGACGACAACAACTTCGACCATTTAAACGAACATTTCGGTTCGATACTGCAATGGAAGGACATTATTCAAAAGTTGGAGGGTTTGAATACGAATAAAAAGGCTAATGAAAGTTATAAATTATTATTTCTCGCAAGACATGGACAAGGTTTCCACAATATGGCCCACAGTAGATACGGTAACAATGCGTGGAATCAACATTGGTCGAAAATTAATGGCAATGGAGAAATAGTTTGGGGTCCAGATCCTCTCTTAACTGATTTAGGTTTGTCTCAAGCTAAGGAGAATCAAGCTCAATGGAAGATTGAACTTTCCCGAGGCGCACCATTGCCAACTAAATGGTTTGTTTCTCCTTTTAGAAGATCAATCGACACTTTAATCAATACCTGGAACGAAATTGTCGATTTGAAAAAAGTCAAGCCTTTGATCAGGGAATTGTTGAGGGAGCAGACAGGTGTCCATACTTGTGATAAAAGGTCCCCTAAATCAGTGATTGAGCCTTATGAGTCCTTGGGTTTTGTTATAGAAGATGGATTTGCGGATGATGATATATTTTATTCCAATGACTACAGGGAAACTATACCCGAACATGCTATCCGTCAAAACTGTTTCTTTCAACAATTGTTCAGCTACACTCCAGACTCTGTGGTGTCCATCACTTCACACTCTGGTACTATCAGAGCCCAATTGCTAGCCTTGGGCCATAGGCCGTTTGCTGTCAGTACCGGAGGGATGATACCAGTTTTAGTAAAAGCTATTAAGCATTCAAATTCTTGACTATTTTCGTAACTGATTTTTTGATTTTGTGCTTTAACATTTTCGGCTTTTACTTCTTTTTCGGCCCCCACACATTGCAGATATATTACTGTATACATACATTACTAAGAATATATACAATTCACTAAAGCCTTGCATTTTATCTTGGACTCCCATAATAAAAACTTAGCTTCATCGAAATTATTGATTATGCGCCTTTAATATATGCAGTCCGGTTAATTTCTATTTAATCCCTTGAAAATTGAAAATTTCACTCATTATGTGAAATTCCTGTTTACTCAGCTCTATCACTGGTCTGGATATGTTTATATTGCGAGGTTTTCAAAACTTAAATGCTCAAAGCCTCTATTGTTAATGTAGTATTCATACATGTAATATCATAGCTATGTAATTGAAGAGACCATGTGGCCACGGCTTTTGAATTGACCTCTTCATTCGCACGCTGTATTAAATGCTGATTGGAGGTATAATCCTTTATAATACCAAAAACAGCTTAACGGCACACGATGCGAAACCTGAAATTTACCGGCGATAATGCCTCTCCGACTTCGAAATGGCAGGTGATTTCGAATATTAAGGTAACACATGAAAATTCAGCCTACCGATAGAAATAGATAAGGATAGTAATCCCCAGAAAGTTAGAGGAGTAATATTGAAGTTTCTGAAAAATAACACTAACTCTTCCTGTAGACTTTGAGGTTTTGGGAATGAAATTTGGCAATAATTTGTGTCACTTATCAATTCCTGAATGGGGAAGCTACAATATAGATTACAATGATTTGAAGAGCCAGATAAGAGTCATCACACAAACAAATAAGCTGGATATTCGGCCGTTATACCAATCTTTTATCAAAAATTTTGATTTTATCAACTTATTCATTGAAACGAAATATGGGGAGTTGAATAGGAGAATTGATTCCTTGCAGACAGCCCTTGATCTGATCGAGACCGAGCCAATGTCACATATTCATAAGCTTATCCACTTGGATGAGATCCTATATCGCACATTAGACATATCTACTACAGTAAAGAAGTTGTCCAAGTATATATTGGTTCAAAAAATAGCATGTAAGAAAATTTTCAAGAAGTTTATCAAACACTATCAAGACCTGGAGGTGGCCGAGCGCTTCATTGGAAGCTTGATGAATAGATTGAAAAGGAACAAAAAATCATTTATTAATTTTGACTTAACTGAATTGACTTTACGTTTAACCTATTTGATGGATACAACTAAATTTAATCATAAAAGAACTCAAGTATTAACCAACCAATCCAGAAATTTAAGGAGTGCCTCAAGTGTACGTTCCACTTCCTTTGACAACATCAACAACAATGAACCAAATATATTTCCAACTCAACAGTTCATGAACAATTCGGACTCCAGGTTTGATTTAACTGTTCATTTGAGAAAAAATTTTGCTTTATATTTTTTGATTGGTAATGACTCTAATGACATTTTATTATATTTGAACGTCTATCTCAACTTGGAAAATTGTACTAATAATACATCGCTTATGTCAATTACCTATTTGCAGGATGAAAAGTTTCAGCATGAACCATCTTACATTTTAAGTTATGAGAACGAATCTTCTTCTGTGCTTGTGAGTCATGTCGGAGGGTTGCGTACGTATTCTTATTGTATTTTACCAAATGATATTGTTAAGCTTTTTATTACTCGATTAACTGAAAATAATGCTTCAAAGTTGAAATCAGCTAATTCAAGTATTAGGGACTATTTCCATCAAAATAAACCAACGGTCCTTACTAGAACAGCCATCGATACAATTACGCAAAAAAAAAAAGTTCCTAAAATGAAGGTGATATGCAATAGATCAAGATATATCTTGAAGAAAGAACTAACTGACGAAGATAATCAGAGCCATTTGACTCTTGAAAGCACTGATTCTAATATTAAAAAACATTATCAAGATGACTACTATATTAGTTTGGATACCGATATTTATACCACTAGTAATGCAGACAAAGTAAAAAGTTTGGAGTTTTCATCTGATGGTTTCGAAAAATACCCCTTTAGTTCTTTGAGTTTATATTCGAATGATTCCAATTTGTCAAATTTTAGAGAAAGTCTTCAAACTGATATTGAAAATCACTGTCTTAAAAATACCTATTCCTCTCGTCTATTGAAAAAATTACCTGAAAGTATTCAAAAATTAATTAATAATAATACATCCCTTAATTTATTTAAGGACTTGAGCTATTATCAATATATGAGCTCATGTTACTTCAACAAAATTCCTGATGATCAGTACATTAATAACCATTATTCACATTTGTTGAATTTGAATTTGCTTAAAAATTTTGAAAATATAGATGATATCAACAATCAAGAAGATGCTGAGAGTGTTCTAATTCGACAAAAATCAGATAGAATCCTTAAACATCAAATGAGTCTAAAAAACATTTCTCAGCAAAATTTAGCTGAAACTAGATCATTTGTAAGTTTGGCTTCTAGTTTTAACAACTCAATTTTTACATCTCATGAAGTTTACTCTAAGCAAGAACAGGACCAAGATCCAGATATCACTCTTGATCAATACACTTTCGATAACTATTTGAAAAACCAGAAACCTGATGGCACGACGCTTGATAATTTCATTCTTAGATTTATCAAATTCAGAAGCAATTTTAATACTCAAGCTGAGGAAAAAGCTTTGATTGGCGGTGAAGATTATCAATATGATTCCTTGAACGAGGATATATCTTTTTTCAATAGGAATGGTTTAGAATATCAGGAAATTTATGAAAGGCAGTATGATAATTCTCTAACATATGCTTATTTCTCCTTAACGTTAGTTTCCTTGCTAATTGCTGGAATAGAGTTAGGAATCATCTACAGTATCATGAGAGTTTCGGGTGGAAGCTCAAAAATATCTTTATTAGATAATATCTGGTTAGTCTTCATTTTGGCCATTGGTCTATTATCGTCTCTTATCTTCAGCATAGTTGGAGTTATTTTAAATTCCCAGAGATCAAGGTTGGCTCCTTTAAATCATACAATCATTCTTTGGTCAGGTCTATCAGTCGTTTGCGTCTGTTCTACTTGGTCAATTATCATCCTTCTGGAAAGCATGGGTTTATCTTAGTATGCCCACATTAATATCTAATTTTAGTTCTTCATTTATGTTATTAGTTTTAATAGATTTAGATTAGCATTTTTTTGATCAACTGGGGGATCATCCTATACATTTGCCAAAAATAAAGGTGCAAAAATATTAGTAGAAAAATCTCCCGGGGGTGAGTCGAACACCCGATCTCAAGATTACTTTAAGAGTTCTTATTACAGTCTCGCGCCTTAGCCAGCTTGGCCACCGAGAGAGTTCCTGCAGATTTCAAATTAAATATAAACTATTAGAATCATTTAATATTCTTATATAAAAATAAATAAAATGTTTACCTTCAATTTAAAACTGAGTCCTTTCGAGAAATATTAGGATAATAATTAGTTAACAAAGGAAATTATTAACTTGCTTATTCACTGGGTTATTAATATATTTTAGTTTAGATTAAAAATAAAAAAGATTAATAATTGCGAAAATTACGTATCTTTACATCTATTCTCAACAAATAAAATTCTAATCAGCATGTACTAAAATTCACATTATATAAGTATTAACACTTTGTAGAGTATTTCTGCTGGGATTGATTTTCCGGATATTTGCAAGCAAACTTAATTGCTGTTTCACTAGATCCTTGTTGGCCTTTGAGGAAAGAGGTTCCAAAGACCATTCTAAATTGTAATATTTACATAAAAGCAATAAGACTAGGCCAGCACTTAAATCTTTACCTGAGTCACAAAGAATCATAATTTTCTGTCCCATTTTAAGTTTGGGAATAAGAATAGGAAAAATTTCTCTTAACTGTTTTGCTCCTTTCTTGGTGGCACCAATTTTATAATGAAATATGGAGATTGGCTGAGCAGTTATGTTCTTAAACTCAAAATTTTCGGATGTAATGATGACTTGCTTAAAAGCAGGATACATCTTCGTAAATATTCCATAATCTAAATTATGATCTATAACTCCAAATGAAATTCCTGTGTCGAATGCATCATTTTTAACACTGCTGATATCAAGTAGGGAATTTGAGACAGTTTCAAGCTTCAGAATTAAATAGTTCAGATATATTTCATTCATTTTTCTTATTAAATCTTCATCACTAAGCCAATCGTGAATATAACCTGTATCAGTGTCAATGATCTCAGGGTTTTTATCTTTATCCTTCATATATATATGATTCCAAAATAAAGTAGAGTCAAGCTTGCCTCCGCACACTTCTTTTGTAGCCCACAATTCATGGTCATCGGCTGAACCTTGAACGTAATACCAAGTTGTCGTTTTGTTATTTTTTCCCTTAATTGCAAGATTTGAGTTGTCTTCGAGGGTAATTTTTTTAGATGCTGTAATGCATTTAATAGTATAAAAGGGCTGTTCTTTTTCAGATTTAGAAATGACATCAAAAAAGATTTTTTTATTAGATGAGCTTTTAGGATATTGCCATTCGGATATCAATGGTTTTCTTTGGCCCAAATCTCTTATTAATCTATCCTTATTTATTAAGTTCAAATTCTTTACCTCTTCGGTGAACTGTATGATTCTTTTCGAAATTTGATTCAGTTCGTTAGCAGATATCACTATTTTGGGAGTATGAAGCCAATTATTTGATCTTAAATGTGCCAAAAATTCTAATTCTGTACTGTTCAAATCCAATCCCAATTCCTGAGCAATTACTTCGGTTGAAACATCTTCATACATGATCGTATTTAACACTGCACACCATATAGGAATAGTTTTCAGCAATGCATCTGGAATTAATTTTCCTTTTCTTGTAGAATCTATTATGGTAATTCCACCAAATTTTGATATGACTGGCAATAAATGCAAATTAAGTCTTCTCATTGAGAATGACCATTCATTAGTATGCCCATCTGTAGATTTAAAATATGAAGAGTCATATTGCTCCCATGGGGGAACGTACCATAAGCCACATCTTTCATTGGGAATTAGAGGAAGTTCCGAGTCTTCTTGACATGACTTTACAAAGTTTGCATCATAAATGATAGATTGTAACCTATTTTTTATCGATAGGGATTCTTTTCGAAGCTCTTTAGTAATACAGTTTATATTAAGATGGCCTAAGATAGTTTCATCCATGCTTGCCTTCATATAAATTTAAAATTTCCTAGTTGTTTGATGCTTATTCTTTGAAGAAATCACATCGCATAATTTCGATTTCTATATCTCGAAAATAATCTACGACAGATATAAGAATTGAAGAAATAAAATGATTGAGGAAAATAACCTCATGCTATATGTTTATACTTAATTTGTTCTTTGCTTTCTAAGTCTTTTAAGCTCCTGTAGCCTCTTTTCTTCTATTAATTCTCTACGGTCTTCCATCTCAGCTCTCAATTTTGACCTCATCTCCTCTTCTATAATTTCTCCCCCAGTAGCTTCCATATCATCATCAGAATCATAATCGTCATATCTATCATAATATGACCGTTTCTTTCCTTTATTGAACATGGCCCAAATTTCATCTCTGTCGTAATCTGGAGGTTTATCACGTTCTTCGTCTGATACAACAAATGATTCATCGTCCTCATCATAATCATCTTCATATGAATTGCGCTGTGAACTCTTTTGATATTTGGAAGATTTTTTTAGCTTTTCCTCCAACTGTGAAGATGGCTTACGGATGGGCAATGGTGCTTTTGTCGTTGGAGGACGCATTGGTTTTGATCTCTCCGTGGATTCTTTTAATTTGGAAGAGGAAAGAGGTTTGGCCATAGAGTTGGAAGGCTGTTGTCTGGCACCAAGCCTTTGCCTTTGTGAGGAATTAGAAGCTTCTGGAGACTTGGTTTTAGGTCTGATTGAAATGGAAAGTTTACTTTGATCTATTTTTGACGCTTTTTTCATTAACTCATTAAAGTTCATCTTTTTCACCGGAGGTTTCTCTACTGGTTTGAAGCTAGAAGTCACTGCTTTATTAGAAGGTCTAGTAGTATTTTGTGACCGCGGAGAATCGTTTCTACTAGCTTTTGCACTCGATGGTCTGACAGTAGTCTTGGACTTCTTATTTGGTAATCCTTTTTTATCTCTCAATTCCTGTTCCTTCTTCTCCCTTTCCTGTCTTCTTTTTTCCTTTAGCATTGCTACAACTGGATCAATTGGCTTATTGGGACTCTTATAGATAGACAGCTGACTAGAATTTGTCTTGGACGTATTAGATTTTGAATCATCTATGGAAGATGGCCGATGTTGTACTTGTCCTTTCTTTTTAACATGATCCAATATAGATGATAATGACATAGGTTCGCTGGTGAGCTGTAGGTTTTTTTCGTCAGGAAAGACAGCTTCAAATTGATGAGAGAGTCACTTTGATTAAAACTTGTCAAGCGCAATCTACAGATTTTGATTGATCCACACTACTAACCATTTTAACACCAATAAATATTTTTATTCTAGATTAAATACATATATTGCTAATAAAGATCAATATCAATTCAATTAATCCTTTGGACCAATCATTAATTCTGGTCTGACCCATTCGTCAAATTCTTCTTCTGATAAAACACCTAATTCTAAAGCAGATTGTTTCAAAGTTAAGCCCTTTTTGTGTGCATTCTTAGCAGTCTTAGAAGCAGCATCGTAACCAATTTTTGGATTTAAAGCAGTAACCAACATTAAAGATTCGTGTAAAGTCTTTTCAATTTTGTCAACATTCGCTTGAATACCTTCGACACAGTGTTCTCTAAATGAAGCAGAACCATCGGCGATTAATCTAATAGAAGATAATAAGTTTGAAATCATGACTGGTTTGAAGACATTTAATTCAAATTGACCAGATGCACCAGCAAAGGTAATGGCGGAGTGGTTACCAAACACTTGGGTGGCAACCATGGTTAAAGCTTCATTTTGGGTTGGGTTGACCTTACCTGGCATGATGGAAGAACCTGGTTCGTTTTCTGGCAAGGACAATTCACCGTAACCACATCTTGGACCAGAGCCTAAGTATCTGATATCCTGAGCAATCTTGAATAAAGAAACTGCAACAGTGTTCAAAGCACCAGAAGCTTCAACAATGGCATCATGGGCAGCTAAAGCTTCAAACTTGTTTGGCGCAGTCTTGAATGGTAAGCCAGTTAATTTGGAAACTTCTTCCGCAATCTTAGCATCGAAGCCTTTTCTGGTATTTAAACCTGTACCAACAGCAGTACCACCTTGAGCTAAAAATTGTAAGTTTGGTAAAGTCTTTTCTACTCTTTCAATACCATTAGTAAGTTGTTGAACGTAGCCGGAGAATTCTTGACCTAAAGTCAAAGGAGTTGCATCTTGTAAGTGAGTTCTACCAATCTTGATTATGTCTTTGAACTCATCAGATTTGACTTGTAAAGCATCACGTAACTTAGTAAGTTCTGGAATTAAAGAATTACTAATTTCAGTAACTGCAGCGATGTGCATAACAGTTGGAAATGTATCGTTGGAAGATTGGGACATATTGCAGTGGTCGTTTGGATGTACTGGCTTCTTGGAACCCATTTCACCACCCAAAATTTCAATAGCCCTGTTGGAGATGACTTCATTAGCATTCATATTAGATTGAGTACCAGATCCAGTTTGAAAAACAACTAATGGGAAGTGGTCGTCGAGTTTTCCTTCAGCAACTTCAGTTGCTGCTTGTTGAATAGCTTTGGACAACTTTGGGTCTAAAGCACCTAATCCTTCATTGACAATAGCAGCAGATTTTTTTAAGATACCAAATGCTCTAACAACAGGGATTGGCATTACAGCTGCTGGACCACCAATCTTGAAATTATGTTTAGATCTGGCAGTTTGGGCACCGTAGTATTTAGAAGCATCAACTTCAATTTCACCGAAGGCATCTGATTCGATCCTGATAGCCTTAAATAAAGTAGAAGAAGAAGATAAACTCCTTAATTGCAATTTAGCGCTAACGGAAGACTTAGTTGATAACTTTAACATCTTAACAAATATAGTTTTTCTACTATAATTGATCTATTTTCAAACTCTGGGGTTAATATATATATTTCAGTCGGAGGATAAATCGGAATCGAGGAAGCTTACTCGCCGAGATCAAAGGTGATTGGCTAAAATTCGAATTTATCGGATGCAAAATTTATTGTAATACAATCTATAAATCTGGTTATTTAAGATGATCATTTTTTCTATTGATATTATAACTGTTAAGTTCTTCAGTTGTTGGCCATGGCCAGTCTATATTATTTGGAATTGAAGCGTGAAAATTTTCACCACCTTCGATGAATTTGACACTCTCACCTTTGACTTTCGCAATGTGTTTAATATGTCTCTCAGAATATTCATATGGCAACGCTGTTAGTAGACATATAAGAGTTTCTCGAGCCGGATTGAATTTCAAAAGTTCCCACCATTGTAGAATAGTAGAAAGTTCAGATATGTAGTCGTATTTTGCAAGCATTTTGATATAAAGCTGCCAAAGATGATCGTTCGGGTAAATTTTGGTATCTCTCTCGGTGTAAATATCAGATTCATGAGGCTCATTAGACATTACATTCTGTTTGAACTCATGAATTGCTATCTGAGGTGCGTAAAAGTTGCCCCACATAAGACATGACTTATCATTTGACTTAAGAGAAGCACGCATGAGGGCAGCTAGGCATGATGAATCGGGAACAAGTTTACTATCTTCAGAGAATTCTTTCATGTACAACTCATAAATATTTGCAGGCTGAAAATTTACCTCTCCATTAAGCATGATTCCAACGATATGACTAGTCTTTCTTGTGATGCAATTTTGATATATATATCTAGCGTATTCAATATTTGAATGGAATAAATTTTTAAATTCTGTATTCAATTTAGCAGTTTTCCATGGAAAAAGGGATTTGGCCATTTTGGAATTGGATCTATACACCAATGCCAAGTATTTAGGTAAGAGTGAGCTTAAATGCATTTTAGCCAAATTGATTTTAGCATTTTTCAAGATTCCAATTATTTTAGTCATGGTAGATAAGTTCTTCACAGGGGCTAGCAACAATAAAATTATATCTTTTGTTATCAAAACTCTATCAATGTTGGATATGAGTTCAGCTAAAATTTTCTCTGATCTTTGTTCAGTTAATAATTCAAATTCGTTTAGTTTTTTAATAAAACTTAGCCATAGGGCCGCCGAATTTCCATAATTGATAGCAGCATTATTAAAATTACTTAAAAGCTGTTCAGGAGTAGCAGAAAGAGAAATCTTTGTGATATTGTACGCTACAAAATCTTTTGTCCTGTTGTCATAATTTCCAAAAGTAAATCTTTTTTCAGCAGCGATGAACAACTTTTTAGCCTTTACAGGAGATATTTTATCAATTGCTAAAACTAAACCCATATGGCCTTGTAAATCAAGTTTCTTGTGTAGTTTTTCTTCCTTGTCTCCTATTTTAAGTAAATATTGAACAACAGTTTCTTGTGATTTGATAATGCTATTCTCCACTTTACTTGAGCTGGACATAGAACTGCTCAAGCAGTAATACATAACTTTCCATATTACCTCATTGAGGTAATCCTTGGTTATGAATTTAAACTCAAAACCTGATTTCGTGCTAGTGAAGAACGCAAGAGATTTTGCTAAAAGCTCAGGCAACTTCTTGGAATCAAAATGAACACCATAAAATATTAAATTATTCAAAAGAAGCTTCAAGGTTCTTGATTTTGTATGATAGTATACAGATATTTCTTTGATATAATCTCTCCAAATATCAAGTTGTAAGAAAAATTCATTTTTTGACATGGGTGTTCGTACCAATATATCTGCTAGGATAAAAGGGGGAATATTCGTAAGATTACTTAGACTACTGCATGCTTCAGAGATATTTGAATCTTTGATTGAATTAATCCATGGTATAAGGTCTCGCCCAATGCTATATTGTTGTTGATATCCCTTTATTGATATAGCTGAAAAACACAAGAGTGCCATATCCAATACTTCTAAATTAACATCAGATGATGAGCATTCAATAATAGATAATAAATTCAAGCATTCGCTGTGAATATCAACTCCAAGTTGCTCTTGAATATCTAGTTTTAAGTTGTTTAGGTCGATTTGATTATTAAAAGTCTTTTGAATCACATCAACTAAATACTCCCTCTGGAGCTTAGACTGCTTTTCGATATAAGTTCGATCATAACTTTCTCTTCTTTGAATATAATGCAATGCTAGAATACAATGAAATACAATTGGTTCTAATAAATAATGGATCTTGAACGGATTCAAGATCAGCTCGTTAATTAATTTTATGTCTTGAGATTTTCCTTCTTGTTCTTTTTGAAGAAGAATAATCAAATGCCTTAATGTTGGGTTGATTTGTATATGTCCTTTTCCATAAGCTTTTATTTCTCTGTCTAACGAACGATAAAATGAACGATGCATTTTGTCTGATGTTCTATTAAGAATTGTATCTTGAACCATATTATACGAGAAAGATTTAACAGAAAAGTTCCTTAGAGCAACCATTCGTACCTTAAATGAGGTTAGTCGCCCTCTTAAGCTATGTCCTGAGATTAGCATCTCTAAAGCATTACCTTTCCGTGCAATTAAGAACTAATGTAGTAAGAGATTATGTAGATATTTTTATCGCACAAAATTTTATTTCACCTATCAGTAGTATAAGAGCTTTACACAAAGGGATATATGTCAGAAGAGCATTATAAGGAATTATTGAAAGCTCTGAAAAGAGAATTTGGCAATAAAAGCAATTCGTCGTTTCGTAAAAAGAGAAAAATTAATAAAGATAAAAAGATTGAATTAGAAGAGCCAATATCTGAAAATATATCCAATGATGCAAGTGAAAATGCAGAAGATAGCTTTGACTCAGATGATTTCGAGGACGTAGATTTGGAAGCAGAACATAACTATGACTTTGCAGGAGAGAAAAACACCAAAGATGATTCAATTACAATTAACATAACTAGGCAAGAAGGGCAACCCAAGAAAACCAAGCCAAGAGTGAAGATAGTTTCAGCAGATGAAAGAAAATATAGAAAATTATACCATCAACTATATCTTATTACAATGATTTTGCATGGTTCAATTAGAAATAAGTGGTGTAATGATTATCCACTCTTGATGAGTTTGAAGCGCATAGTTCCTCAGCATGTATTTGAATTGATATACCAAGATACTACAAATAAGGTACTAAGCAAAGTAAGATCAAGGAGGTTTTTAGATGGGATTAATATTTTAATGGAACTATATTCAAAAAAATTTAGAGTTTCTTCTAAGGGCTTGATCAGGAAAAATTGGAATGAGCTTTCTATTATGCAACCTAGAGCAGACAAGAATGTAACGTGTAAGAGGTTTAAGGAATTAGTAAATGGCTTTACAGGTTCCAGAGACATTGGAGCTCAGGGCTTTTTATGCTTGTTGAGATCGATTGGTTTACAAGCTAGGCTAGTGTTTTCTTTGCAGCCTCCAGATTTCACATCTACTTCTGAATACCCTAAAATAGATCTAAAACGTAATATACAATCTAAGGTCGAAGAATCGAAGAAAAATCCACCAGTTTTAAGGCTGAGAAAGATTGATAGCAAGTCAAGGATTTTGGCAATCGCAAGAGATAAATTAAATCAGGACTCTTCTGAGGCTCCTCCAAAATATGCTTTTGAAGATGCACCGTTTCCAATATTTTGGGTTGAAGTTTGGGACAAATATGTAAAGAAATGGGTAAGCATAGACCCCATTGTACTCAAAGTCATAGAAATTTCTCCAATGAGAAGAAAATCAAAATTTGAACCCCCTTTATCAGAGCCTAGAAACCAATTGAGTTACGTAATTGCATATGACAGATTGGGAGCAGTCAAAGATGTTACCAGAAGATACAGTCAATTCTACAATGCAAGGACAATAAAAAAAAAGATTCATTTCAAGTCTGAGGAGGATGAAAATTGGTACCATAATTTGTTGAAAGTTTTGTCAACTTCATTAAGAAAAAACAAGCTAAGCAAACTAGATATTCTCGAGCTTAAAGAATTTCATGATAGAGATCTAGCAGAAGGCATACCTAATAATCTCAGTGATTTCAAAAATCACCCTATGTATGCTTTGGAAATGCAATTGAAGCAAAATGAAGTAATTTTTCCTAAAGACGATTCTAGTAAATGTGGTATGTTTAGAAATAAAAGTTTTGGAAAAGCAAGCAAGACAGGTCAAGAAGTGTTTATAGTGTTTAAAAGATCACATGTACATACATTGAAATCTGCAAAAGCATGGTATATGCGTGGTAGGGTATTAAAAGTTGGTGTGCAGCCTTTGAAAATCAAAAGAAAAACTTTATCTACATCTTCTTATTCGAATTCTTATGGAGATGATGAAGAAGAAGAAGAAGATTATGACGAAGAAAGTACTAGGTTGTACGCAGAGTTTCAAACGCAACTATATTTGCCTCCTCCCATTGTTGATGGGAAAATTCCAAAGAACTCTTATGGAAATATTGATGTTTATACACCAACTATGATACCTGAAAATGGTTATTTAGTGGACACAACAAAGAAATACTCAATGAGAATGGCAGAAAGAGCCGCCAAGTCAATTTTGAATATCGATTACGCGAAAGCTATCATATCGTTTGATTTTGGTGACAAGTCTGGAAAAAAGGGAAGACATAATAGAGTCCCGACTGCAAAAGAAGGAGGTTTGTTGATAGATATTCAGTACAAAGATGGCATGATCGCCGTGTTG
The DNA here is from genome assembly GCA_030565025.1 of Schwanniomyces yamadae. Classification (NCBI taxonomy): domain Eukaryota; kingdom Fungi; phylum Ascomycota; class Pichiomycetes; order Serinales; family Debaryomycetaceae; genus Schwanniomyces; species Schwanniomyces yamadae. Next base: position 714,786 of record JAJMAU010000002.1, on the reverse strand, counting down.
GATGCGCTTGTAGAAGAAGAGAGAGAATTGCAGCGTGAACAGGTACAGCTCAATTCTTTGCAGAATTGGAGATTCTTTTTGACCAAATTAAGAATTTCTGAAAGGTTGAATAGAGAACACGGAAAACTTGAGAAGCAAATTGTGGATTCTGATATTGGCGATTCTTTTAGCGATGATGCCAGAGTGTCCGATTCTGGTATGGAACTTTCTTCTGTTGACAATGCCAATTGGAAAGATACTGCAAAAAGATTGAGAAATAAATCTCGAATTTCATACTCAGAAAGTGACTTTGAAGGGGATCTGGACGATTTTGAAGGAGGATTTTTTCCTGAAAAAAGTAAAGCAGGAGTGGCTGAAAGCAATTTCGATTCTAGAAATAATCTGCCAGAATTTGGAGGTGGCTTTCTTGCCGAGGATGGACTTTCTGATAAAGGGGAGGACAAATTTGAGATGGAGGAAAATGAGCTCAATGGAGGATTTCTTACTGAGGATAGATCTGACGGTGTTTTAAAAAGAGATTTTGATAGTGAACTAAAATCTAATGTAAATTTACTTTTTTCAGACAGCAATGAGGTCCATATTAAGAAAGACCCTGATGAAGACCAGAGTGACAACGATAAGGAAGATTTTGGTGGCGGATTTCTTGTCAAAGAAACCGCACCAGAGTCGAAGGGACCTTTTAGCAACATGGCCGCAACAAACACCAGCGAACATCAGCAAAAAAATTCAAGTGATATTGAACTATTCGAGGAGATACCCGAAGATTATTTTAGATTAGATGACAACAATAATCTCATATACGATCCACATAATGATGATAAATACGCTCCACTGTCTATTACACCCAAGCAACAGTCTTACGATTCTAAAACCTTCGAAGGAGAAGTCAAAAAGGCTACAAATATTGAATGGACACTGCCAAAAGCAGAAATTCTACCCGTAGAACCACCTGAGTTGTCGCAAAAATTAGAACCACACCAGTCGAATAACGACAAGAGTTCAAAAGCCCACATGGCTAATACAACCGACGAAGATATAGATTATAGAAGCGCAATTGATGAAGAAATAGACACTTCGAACAGTTTGAGTCTGAATGAGTTACACCTGCTTGTTGAAGAAGAAAAGGTATTTGGTTTCGAGTATAGTGATTCTGACTGAAAAATTGCGCTTTATCCCTAATAGGAAGGTATTCACGCACCGCTCAGCGACTAGGCTCACTTAAGCGCAAGTCTGCAAAAAAAAAATTTCGTTATTTGTTTTGCGTCAAATGACTAATTGTGTTGTTAAAGTATGAATTGAGAGCAATTATATTATACAATGTGGCACCTTATAACGGAAATTACAACTAGTTTTTAATAAGTAGTTTGATGCGCTAGTTATAACGATAGCTTGAGCAATTCTAGATTGAAAATAGGCTCGATTACATGAATCGCAGCCTTATTTTAACTACTGAGCAACGTTTTCATTGCAGCTTCTCTGCGAAGAGATGTATATGCAGTATATACCAAAAGGGTAGCAAAATGCGTTTTTCAGTTTGTATAATACCATATAAATATTGCATCAGTTCCTAGTGAAATTTTTTTCTAATGATTATAGAATAGGTGAAATTATAAGAATTATAATGGTTTACAATAGTGTGGCTGAAAATGTTCTAGGTACAATTGGTACCATATTCTGGTGTGTGCAATTGGTACCCCAGATAACGAGAAACTATATTGTCAAAGATTGTTCTGGGTTACCTCCATTGATGATGTTTCTTTGGGCTGCTAGTGGTATTCCATTTGCTATATATTTTTTTGCAACAGATGGTTCAATTCCTTTGAGAATCCAGCCAGAGCTTTTCACTGTGTTCTGCATGATTTCATGGGCCCAGTCTTTATACTATCCACCACACCTGTTGCCATTTAAGAAGGTATTACTATACGTTGGCATATTTTCCGCTGCTGCAATCGGATTGGAGATTGGATTTATTTTGTGGTTGAGACCCTTATACCGTGAAGGCACGAAGTGGCCAACTTTAGTCATGGGTATTATTGCATCGGTAATGTTGGCGATTGGGTTAATTCCACCATATTTCGAGTTGGCTAAAAGAAAGGGAAGAGTAGTTGGAATCAACTTTGTCTTTTTAACTATGGACCTGCTTGGAGCAGTTTTCTCATTTTTGAGTGTGATTGTCGGAGACATGAGTGTAATGAGCTTAGTATTATACGCAATTGTGTTTGCATTAGAATTTGGAATCTTTACTAGTCATTTCATATGGTACATAACTGGAGGCAGAAATATATTGAAAGAAGAGAAAAGATTAAGAGAAGAGGAGAAAGAGAAGATAGAAAACAGTGGCTCTGATACCGAGAAGGAAGACAACGAGAGTCAAAAGGTACTGGATATCGAGGAAGATGAGCAAAGCGTTTTGACTGTATAGATAATACTTGATATAAAGTAAGTCTGAATGACTAACCGCATCTAAAAACCTTTAATAATCTTTCACAAAACATTTTATGTCGAGTTGAAAACTTTAAGGAAAATGACGAACATTACTTAACGATCTACATTAAAAACCTTATTAACCATTAAACATTTATAAATTAATACATACACATATGGCTATAGGTATGGCTTTTAATAATGCATATATTAAAAATTAATTAACATGTAATTTACTTATATAAGCAATTATTGCAGGCATCATGATGTGCGACAATGAAGTCGAGCCATTTTTGCTTCGATATTATTATCGAGCTCCCAAAAGATTGCAGCCATTCTCGTTAACCTGCTTCCAAATTCCCTTACATCATCGTATCTTTATATTGTAAATAGCAAAAACAGATAACACAGTATTAAAGTTGTATAAAAGAATGGATATCTAATGTTATCTCAAAGCCAATGACTGATGAAAATATATTATAATGTTACGAGCATTTTACCTTTATCAGATGCTAATAGACGAATAGTTGTACATCTAACAGAAAAAAAAAATTAACAGATCAGGCACTTTATAACGCTATTGGAGTCTGTTATCTATATGATGCTTATCTGAAACTTAAATGTAGTAAGTTAGCTTTTAAAGATCGCTATTTTTTATACATCAAGGAAAACAAGGTATAAATATAGGTAATTCAATGTGAGTAGATAAAACATTGTCACATAATTTTTCTTTTTCGCATAGTTAATTAAGATGCTTAATGAATTGCTAAAAGCGATTGAAACGATAATTGTAAAGCATATAATGATTATAAATCTTTCGATAAATGCTTTCTTAACACAGTCATCGAAAATTATCAAGATGCTTCAGCCAATAGGAAGAATGAATTATATACGTTTTACTTATTGCTCTACCTTAGTTGCGATCAATTCTCTTCTAACTTCAAGTGAAAAAATAGAACGGACTGAAATAACTGATGAACGTATCTTTCTACGTCATTATTCATTTTTATAAACAAGAATTTAATCCTTGAGAATTTATTCAGTGTGCTTTTATAGAAATGTTCATATTTATTTGTGTTGCAAGCTTAGTTCTATAAACACTGATAAGAGCATGCGTTTTAAAATAGAAGAGACGCAAAAATTGCGTTTTTTTTTTATCAAGAAATATATAGTTTGGCATTTGTTCACTTTTAAAATGAAAATATTTACACTATATGAGTCTAACAGCTGAATTAATATGATGCATTATAACGTTGCTGAAAATGTACTAGGCACAGTAGGCACCGTACTCTGGTGTGTGCAATTAATTCCGCAAATTATTAGGAATTACTTAGTAAAAGATTGCTCTGGGGTCCCACCTTTGATGATGTTTCTTTGGGCAGCTAGTGGTATCCCATTTGCGATATATTTTTTTGGTACAGATGGTTCAATTCCTTTAAGGATTCAGCCACAGCTTTTTACTGCGTTTTGTTTGATAACTTGGATTCAAACATTATACTATCCCCCACATCTGATGCCAGTTAAGAAAGTAGTGCTTTATGTTGCCCTATTTTCCGGAATTGCAATTGGGTTAGAGATTGGTTTTATATTATGGTTACGGCCTTTATACCGTGATGGTAAAACTTGGCCAATGTTAATATTTGGTATTATTGCTTCAATAATGTTGGCGCTCGGATTGATTCCGCCATACTTCGAATTAGCTAAAAGAAAGGGAAGAGTGGTGGGGATTAATTTTATCTTTTTGGGCTTAGATCTGCTAGGAGCTATTTTTTCATTCTTAAGTGTCATTGTTGACAATATCGATGTGATGAGTTTAGTATTATACGCAATTGTGTTTTCGTTAGAATTCGGCATTTTTACGAGTCATTTTATATGGTATGTGACTGGAGGTAGAGCTATATTGAAGGAAGAGAAGAGGTTAAGAACCAAGGAATTAGAAGAAAGACGTAATAGTGAAGTTAATTATAAGACTGAACATAATCAATTTCACAATCTACCAGAAATCGAAAAAGATGCTCAAAGCGCGTTGACAGTTTGATTCAGTTTTACATTTAAATGGTAGCTAAGGTTCATTATAGGCAATAAGTTATTCTATTGATTTCTCAATATCCATTTGTCTAGGTAAGAGATTTTTGAGTGTCAATATTTGAATGAAATGATCCTGTTGAACAGAATCTAGGTCAGACAATATTTTCACTAATATATTCATTCATACATACATATAACGTTCAAACATAAACATAGACGCATTTATACATGGAATCAGAGAATTTAATTCAAGTTATAGCATTGAAGAATTGCACTGTTGTAGCATAAATTATTTTTTTAAAAGACTTAAGTAGTCGCTTTGGTTAATTTACAATCATCGCGACATATCGTAACACTATTTACCTAATTTTAATGTGTTTTTATAAATTTTATATGTGTAGATATTGTTAATACTCCATTATAATGGTATGTTTTATATTTAAGAATAACTATAGCTCATCTACTAACGTATAGTAAAGTCTTCGTTTGCGCCTCTTAATATTTCGGAAGATCCAACAATATCTAAAAATGACTTGGAGGAAGAGCATACAAGGGAATTACAAATAGAACAAGCATTTAAGCTATTTCAAGAGGGATTGTATCATCAGAAAAAGAAGGAATTTGTAAAATCATATTACATATATGAAGAATTGTTAAAGCTAGATGTGATATCGAATCATTACTATGAGGAGGAGGATTATTTGAGAGGCCTTCAGAATGGAGGGATGAATATGATAGTAGATGAATTGAACTTCTTGTCACCTAACATTAAGTCTTTGAGGTATCTTGTATTTAGGAATCGAGCATTTCTTTATTATGACATTTTAAGATCCACTGAAGGAGTCAAACCATTCTTAACGAGTAAATCTGAATACATAGATGAAGAGAGTCCGTTACCGGAAGAATTGAAAAAAGATAAGTTCAAAGAGTTATTTTACACAATGATGGATGACATGGGATCGTCAATTGTTTACCAGGAAGCTGATGAAAAGTTATTGGAGACTTTATATGAAATATTCATGTATTTGGATGTAAAAAGACTAGCCAGATATACTCTTGAGTATTCACTAAGTGGATCTTTAGAAAGTGACGATTTATTAGGTCTCATGCAGCTTGAAAGATCTTTTATTAACAAATTCCAATCTATATTATCAGAAATCCATGATCCATCAAACAATACCGATATTATTCTCGATCAAAGCAAAATCCAAGAAAAGCTTTCATTTTTGGAACCAATAAAAATGGATTTCCAAGCTCAAATTGAGAAAAATGGAGAGCTTAGACAGATAGGTATTGAACTTAATTGTAAAGACTCTGACCTAGATTGGAATATTGTTATTGATAGCATGGATAACCAACTTAAACATTTACAAGATAAGAGCAAAATTCAGGATGTATCGAAAACAAAATTTAGATATTTGGAACCTTATTTTATTTCTGAAAATCCAATAGAAAGAGCTAAATTTAAATTACCTAAAGCTGCACAACAATTTGAAGAGGGGATACAAGAGGAAAACATAGTGGATGGTATGATCGAGGAATATAAAGATATGAAAGAAATAGATTTCCACATTCGGACGGAAAATGACGTTGATAAAGAAGAAGATAAAACAACCTTTGTAGAGGATAGTAAAATAGAGGAGATCGATTCAAAGAATAACTTAATAATCCAGAGATCTTCAAAGAGATTCAAAAAAAGACATGATTCCAATGGTTTAGATTTGGAGGAGTACGAAGTAAAAAGATTAGATTTTATTGAAACATTGAAGTTTTTTGAAAGCTTGAACCTGTATTTCAATTCTTTAGGAAGCGATACAAGTTATGAACTTTCTGATATTATAGCATATTACATTCCGGAGAATGAGGAAAACGATGAAAGACATATTTTCATTCAAGATTTTTTAGAAACATTAAATAACTGGAATCTCAAATATTGCAACGTTTTATTTCCAAACAGAGCATCTGAAACCAGCTCTCTGCACTCTTCTAATGATGAGAAAGTGAAATTGCTAGATGTCTTAAAAACTTTTGGATCTAAAAATTATTCTCAAGCATCAAGTAGTAACTCAACTATTCAACCTTTATCAGATTATGAACCACCTGAACGAATCTTGGAATTCCTTGAAAACATCAATTCAAATTCAAATAATTACCTTGCTATTAAAATGAAAATATTGCGCCATTTACTTGGAATTCACAAAAATGCAAGTGAATCTTCAAAATATGTTTGTTTAATTTCAGACACAAAATGGAATGAAAAATTATTTGCAACTATAAAAGATTGGGTGCTACAGGTTGAATCATCTATATTAAAGAGTTTGCAAATGGAAATTACATCTGAAGATAAAGTAATAGAAAATTTTTCTTTTGCTATTGGAATCTATGAAATTTTGATAGATACGTATATAAGCTTCAGGACACAAATATCCAAAATATCGGGAAACACTAGAAAGGCTTCCAGTAAATTCAGCAGGTCAAATATTTATCTATTAGGAGTCGATATATTGAGAGTTAGCAACAAAATAGCAAGATGGTCAAATTATTTTGATGAGTGCTTATCTCATGTGAGTTCCAGTTGGAAAGACCAGATCGAATATTGCAAGTTATGCTTTAGATACAGATGGGCAAGCGTGTATAAGGAGAATATTCAGAACGACAATTGGTTAGACAAGAAGTATGTCATTAATGAGCTAGAAAGTTTGTTGGACGATGTCGTTAATTCTAAACAAATAATTTGCATTCAATTACCAAATTATAAGAATATAAATGAAATTAATCTCAGGAGTATTAAATCGCAGCTAACTACTACCTCTGTTGTATCTATGTTTGCAAAAATCATCTATAAAGGAACAGATGAAGTAAATCACGAAGCAATAGAGTTACTTGAATGTATGTTAATAGAGAGTGATCTGAATTTAAATGGTTCAATTTCATCTAGTAACAATATTGATGAGACAACTCTTATTTCAATCAGGAACTTTTTGAACAAATCACCTATTGATATGAAAATCAGCTTATGGCATATACTTTTCCTGTATTACGATGCACATATTTCCAAGTTTCAATACGGATTTGAAAGAAGCTTGGAGTTTATTCTTTCATTTTTGAGATGCAAGCATTATACAGAGTTACCAAAGGAGCCAAGGATGAATGCCTTGATTAAAATATTAGGATTTTACGGTCAATCTGTATCAGAGTATTTACGCTTGCTTAGTTTAAATCAGTGGAAATTACCTAATGAAGATATTCAAGCGTCGTTAAGTACAACATTTAATAATATCTTGAGACTATTTGAATTACTTTATTTGTTTAGCATACACGAGGAAGGAGCTCTATTATCGAGCCTCAAGCAATCAGTCAAATCAAAATCTGTACGTGCATATGAAGGTTTAAAGGACATGTTTATCAGGACTGCTTCTTTACTAGTGATATACTACAAATCCTTTTTTTTTCGTTCTAAAGCCAATGAAAACTGTACTACAGAATCAAAGGAATCCTTTAGAAAGTTCCTTTTTGGCATTCACGAGCAATTGGGATTAAGAAGGGTATGTGAATCTGACCACGGTTTGTTTTTGAGACTTTCGCAAGAATTATTAACAGAACTAAACATTTCATCGGAAAATGATTTGGCCCAATTAATTATGTGTCGGTATCACTATAGAATAGGTATTGAAAATTTTACTCCGATAGATCACGAAACTCAAAAGCCCGATAAATTGGACTTATCAACAACAAATAAATTAGCTAGTTTTGTTTTGCCTTTATGTTTCAAGAAAAATCCTTTGATCAATATACCAAAGCATGATATGAAAGCTATAATAGACGATTTCTATGAGGTTGTGGGAGATCCTGATTTTGATGATAATGATGTCCTTAGAAGAAACGAACTTTCATTGAACTACTTTTTAGAAACAACCAACATAACCTCTCGCTTTTTGCGAGACGCCTTTCATGGTTTGTTGGAGATAGAGTTTGAAGAGTCACAACTGAGCAATATAATCAAAAATGGCCTATATTACATTGAAGGCGTTTTAATATTTAATTCATATAAGATCAGGAAGAAGAATATGCAAAGCAGAGCAGTCGAAGTTGAAAATGTTATAAAACTTTTGAAAAATGATTTAATATATTGTACTAATAGGATTGAAAGTTGGCTATTATTGGGCCAGGCATTTGGTTTTTTGGTTGAGGATGACCTAATCTGGACTTCTGATAAACTTACTATCCCGGAGCGAAAACTAGTTACTGCAAATCTTCAGAGGAAGTCGCTTATATGTTATTTGATGGCGATAAATCAGTCTTCTCATTACACCAAATTATCAGAAAAGGAATTTGTTAAACCAGTGATAGGAAAATTGACATCTTTTTTTGCTAAAGAGATGTACAGCGCTTGTATGCAACCAATGGATATGCATTCTTTTAAAGTCCAAAATAATCCCAAGCTAGTAAAGAGAAACTCTGAGGTAGAATTTATCACCGTTTCAGAAAGAAGTCCAGTATCTTTGAATTTATGTTTGAAGGTAGTTCAGCAGTCATTGCATTTGGCTATCAAGAGAAAGCCAAATGACTGGACGAGCTATTATTATTTATCCAAGATCCAAAGAAAGTTAAATAATCCAGTTGCTCTCGTACTTCAAACAATGCAAGAGGCATCATTACTAGCCTACACTGAGACACTTACAGATCCTATTATTGAGCCACATTATACTTTATGCTCAATAATATATAAATTCGTTAAGCATGATAAACTAGAATTCAAAGAAGCTTTAAAATTTTTATCTGAAGACCCGATTATTCAATGTACCACAAACCCAGAGCTGATTGTCAGTAAGCGGGAATTTTATAATGTTATTGTGGAATGTCTTAGGAAGGTCATTGCCTATGATAAAAAAAAATGGCACCATAAGCCGCGATACAGATTAGCTAGAATTCTTTTCGATGAATTTGAAAATGCTTCAGAGGCGATTGAAGAGATGTCATCATTTGTCTCATTGAAGTCTTCAAGTAAAACTTTGGTTCTGATTTGGAAACCTGATAATGAAAGACCAGGCAAACATTTCTGTTATACCTATCAGTATGCTCAGTTTTATATTCAGCTACTTACCAATCAGTTAAACTTGCTGAGTCTCATACTGATGCTTCCTAAATTGCGTCGTTCGAACGCAACAATGGTGTCTTTGTATAGTGCGTGGGAGAATTTGTGTTCTTCAATTTGTAAACTAATTAGGTCAAAACTCAAAGTTGATGAGAGTTTCACGGAGAATATCATGCAAACTTTACCATATCAAGCCTTTACCGCAAACTCTAAGGAAATGATTGAAATAATCAAAGAAAAAGGAATTCCTATTGACCTTGAAGCAAACCTTTGCTATCTTTATGCTTTGAATGATATGAAGAAGTTTAACAACGGGTTTGGCCCAACATCTTTGATAGATGATACAATAGTTGCTATTTACCTCCGAATATACTTCTATTATGAAAAAAAGTATAAGGTCCAACAAGAGACCATCGGAAATGCGCTAGAATCACCAAGCAATAAGATTAAAAGGCTTGCAAAAAGATATATATTCCCTTTTACTATTGATATTCTTCGAAATTTCAGACGTAACATTGAAACAATTTTAAAAGAGAAACCCGAAATCTATAGCGATTCTTTGAAATTCTTCAATAATGAGCCTTCAGAGCAAAACGAAATCAATACTGAAAGCAATCTAGACATCCAAAGAATGAAAACTCCGGAAATGCAGATAACCCCAATATTTGAAGAAAACACCTCTCCAGAATATGCAACGCCTATAGGTCGGGAAATTCTTGCAACAGAGTACTTGACACCGGAAAATTTTGAATCTGATATTCGTAGTTTAGACGATCGTATATCGGGCGATGATGGAATGGATGGTAAGAAAACTGAAACTAAGAAAGATTTAGGGGAGCTTCACGAAGAAGACAGCAAAAAAATAGAAAAGCATTACATTGAAGATGATGAATTAAATAGTTTTAAACGGTTGAAATCGAGTAATTTGGCCGAAGATAAGCATGAAAACTTGGATGGAAATAACAAAACTACAGAGTAGGTCCATATAATTAAGCGAAGCTTTTTAAAATGCAATAATATATTTCAAGTTATAGTAACTTCATTTGAAATTAAACTTCTTAATGAAAGATCGTACACAATACTATTTACCTTCTTCAAGTTGTACTTCAATCCGTCAAATTTTCTTCTGATATTATCGTTTTTCAAATCTAGCAATTGGAATCCATTTTGTAATTTGGAAATAATTTGAAAATTAATGAGGCTCAAGCTGTATTGCTTTTTTGCGCCTAAATTATTCCCATTTTCTATCGAAAGTAGAATGATAGTCTCAGTTGTATAGTCCACTATTGTTTCAATAAGCTTCAACATGCTAAGTAGGTAGTCGCTATAATTAATCTTTTCTAATGACAACATCTGTGAAATTTCTTGAGGTGTAATTATCATACCTAAAATACTATCATTATCTTTAGATACTAGAGGAATTGAAATCTTTTGATTGTCTTTTTGCTCTTCCTCGAAACATCTAGCTATAACTTTAAAATACCGATTCACTAAAAGTAAAAAGAATATATCTTCATTAATTTTGTGTGCCAATTTTTCTTTAAATATAGGCTTACAATCAATTTTAGTCAATTTTTCCGAAAAAACCTCATATATGTTGCTTAAAAGACCTAGATTGTCAATTGTATCACCCGATTCACGACTTCCTTGGCTTGCCTGGGCTAATTCCTCTTTAAAGGTGAACTTCATAGTAGTTGATTTGGAATAGAGTTTCGAATCTTTCAGCAAATTAGCAGGCTGAATACTTGAGAGATTAGCATAGTGTGACCTAATTAAGGAGATGCAATTGTTGAATTCTTGTTCCAACTCATTCAATGTAGATTTGAGCTTAGCTCTAGTATACGTTAGTTTTTAAAATTTTTTAATTAAATTGCAATGCAAACATACTCGACATTTATCTCATCCTGAAAGAGTGAAAATAGAATTTGTAAATTCAGAGACATGTTATTCAATTTAAATTTATTAATAAAAGTTATCTTAGATCAAAAATTTAACCTTGAAGAGAAAAGTACGATAGAAAAAAAATGCTCCACGGCAGGTTCGAACTGTCGACCTTCAGATAACACAATTAAGAAACTATGAGACTGACGCTCTGCCTACTGAGCTAGTGAAGCATGTTGTGGAAAAAAACTTATGAGAAAACTTCACCAGTTAAGATGAAACATATATTGCAATCATAGTTCTAATGACTAAGAGAAAGTTTTGTACTATACTTATATTGCAACGCTTACTAAAATAAGTGCTCAGTATATTTAAATATACAAGGATATTGTTAAAAAAATCTAGATCATTCCGAGTACTAATAGGGTACTGAATTTAATTTCAAAGAATTTGTCACTTTAATCAATTCGTTAGTTGTTTTGCTAATACCCAATTGTTGCATTACTATTGAGTTATAAGTGTTTGTAGGATGAGGATTAGAAGTTTTGAAATGCAATATTGCCTCGCCTTCATTATTATATTTAATCTCATAAGTTATAATGTCCTTAATTTCGAGGGAAGAAACCACCAGACAGTTTAAAGAAAATAGTGTTTTCAAGCGAGATTCGAAAATATCATTCATACCTGCCTTTTGCACAAGGAATTTAACACCGATAGCAAATAGAAGCTTGCTTATTTTGTTAATAGCATTAATATACAAAAGTTTTCCTGGAAATTTCGAAGCTTCGACCATGGAGTAAATATATTGCAACTTTGATTCCTGATTAGGGCCAATGGAATAGCATTTTATAACCCTAGGAATATTAATTGTACGTTCATTGAAGTACTCACAAAATTTGACAATTAGACTATGTTTTTCTTTATAGGTACCATGATAAATGATTGAGCTTATCCATTCGAACTTGTTATTTTTTGCTGATTCAGTATTTACCTGTGTATGAGCTTCTTGAGCTGAATGAACTTGCTGAGCGATAGTCAGTATATTGGAATTCAGGCTTCTAGATATACAGGTGGATCTGATATCAGACGATAGACAGGAGGATAAAGACAAAATCAAAAATTTTAATTCATTTTTGTAATATACGTCAGGATTCACAAGTTGATACATGTCAGATAAATTTAGCAAGTGATTTATTACGAATAATAGTGATATTTCTTGCCTTTCAGAAATGGACACTAATCTATCTTTATTATCAATAGCATAGTCATAACCATGCTCATCGTTATCATTATCGTACTTTTCATTGCTCGTTATATCAAATGAGTAAGCTTCTAAACTTAAATTTGGTAAGTTTAATAAAACCTTGAAGTATGAGTCTGCTTTTTGGTTGTAAAACGTTAAGATTTTATTTTTATCGTTTAGTGATATAGTAAGAAAATTGAAAGCAGCAAATTTATAATAATTTATTATATCGATAAATTTAACGGATCCGGAATTTATTATATCAATAGGAATTTTTGGATGTATAACTGGAGATTCAATATCAAGAAAATTGCACATCATGCTGGACTCTCCCAACAAGTAGCATGTTTTCAAAAATTGTACAAGCATTGGAAATGATCTTCCAATCATTTGAGTTTTTAAATCATCTTCTAAAACTTGAATATGTTGATAGTATTCATGTAAGAAGTCACCAATACTACTCAAAGAGCCAGATGTGTCCTCTGAAAATTGAAGTTTATCTACTTTTCCGATCGAAAGCGTCTCAAGCGAATGAACTACTAAATTAACCAAGTTTGAAAATACTTTATTTGGGGATTGATTTAATATTTCTAAATCGAATGCTTTATTCCTGAGAAGCAAATTCAAAAACCTAATATGTTCGATATGCAACTTCCCCAATTTCTTTTCAATATACAATATATTCTCAATATTATTGTCAGGTGTATCAGCAATAAAGTTTTTTATAAAAAATGTCTTGAACCTATGAAGATGACTAGATAATATGGCAGTTGAGCAAATCCACAAATAGTGGTGCTTTTCGAGAGGAAAATTCCCTAGCAAGCCATGAATATCGTAAAAGAAGTCATGCAAACTATCAACTTTTGATGAAAAATCTCCGATACTATAATCAGAACAAAGCTTGAGCGAATCAGATCTTTTCTGATCTAACAAATAGCAATTTATACAACTTATTAGCGTATCTATATCAGCCCTTGACTCCAGATCTGGGGTATCATAATTGATTCTATCAGCCATTGTGGCAAATAATTCAATATTCAAGAGTATATAGAATGTTCTACAATTAATTTTAGGTAAGTTTTTGTGTAAGAAACATTCTATCACGTTGATAAGAGTATATACAACTAGGATTATCTATATGGTTGGGAAAGGCATTCTTCTATGACACCTTGAGACTATTTCAAGGTAATTAGGATCACATTCTGCAGTTATATATCCAAATCTAATCAAAAAGTCGATTATTATTAGCCCACAATTTGGCTTAAATTCACCAGCTTCCAATCTTTGTAGAATTTCATCAATATCCATTAACTTGAAATCTTGTGCTTCCCCATCGACTGGTCTTGGGACAACTTCAGATTCATTATCAAATTCAATATCGTAGATGTACTCAACTTCTGGTTGCACATTTCCCTTTTTACCTTCTGGTTGATAAATATACAGCACTACACCTGAACTCTTTGTATGGAGTTTGACGAAATCAGTAGGTAAACCTGCCTCTTCGAAGCATTCCTTGAGTGCTGTCTCCCAGATCCCATAGGGATAGCCGATTCCTCCTGCAACCGTATTATCCAACATACCAGGGTAGGTTTGTTTCAGGTAAGATCTTCTAGGAATCCATAGTCTGAGTTTACCATTGGAAGATTTATGTGGGGGGATGTATCCATTAATGTGGACACCGTATGTAATTACTCCCAAAATTACTGAAAATGATCTTTCGATTTGGATATATGGCGTTTTGGATGGATTATAGACAGTGTATAATTCGTTTCTCCACCCTTTGTTTAAAGAAATATCAAATTCGGGATATTTACGCCACTTATTTGCGATTGAAGCAAATAATTCATTTCTTTTCTCTAAACTATCAAATTTGATATCAAGAGTGATGGTCATCTTTGATTTATCTATTCTAAAAGCATCGTTCTCACTGAGATACTGTGCGATACGAGGTGTTAAAAAACTAATAGCCTGAATCCCATCATGTGCAATTAATGTATAATATCCATGGTTGCTATCATATGGAAAAGTATCAATATCTGATACATAACTTAAGTAGGATTTTACAGTCATTTCCAGCTAATCCTTGTTACTTAATTAAAAATTGGTGAAAGCATTGAAATATCATAATCTAATATACAGGATTTTAAGATTCTTTGAAGCGTATGATAAGGTAATGTTTGAACTCACAAATTCATGATCTTCCTTATTAGATGATATTAAGATTGAGATCAAATGTCGGGGTCTTCTAAAACTCTAATAAAGGCACTAGATACTGCCTTTGAAAACTGGGATGACAGCTGTAAAGAATGCGAGACTAATGAAGATATTTTAGAACTCTTCAAGGTGGTAGAGCAGGTTAATAAAAGGCGCCATACGTTACAAATTATAAAGAACTCAACCAACATTAACGATGAATTGTTTCGTACATATAATAAATACATTGAGCCTTCGCATAATCTAGCCAAAGAAAACATTTTCCTCGAGATATTGAAGCAACTTCTGCCTTTATTGACAGAAGACGAAACAATGCTTTGGTTGAAAACCTACCTTAAGCCCGCTGTTGATAGTGCAGGCTATGACTTAACCTTCGTACTGAAAGCAAGGGACTTTATAAGGAAAGTAAGTATAGAGTTAGAAGTCTCTGATGATCCTTCATTACTGCAAATGAGAGAAAAAACTGGCACTCAAGTGATGGATTACATTATTAATGTTTTTATGGGAAAAGGAGAGCATTGCTATGATATAATTAATTTGAATTTTACTGTACAAGATCTGGAATCTCAAGAATTTAATGAAAGAATACGATTTATTAGGCAAAATTGTGCAACGCTCTTACTAGAATATGGATTAAAACGAAGTTATGATTATTTTGATTTGTTGAACAAGTATATCGTGAATCCAAATTTCAGATTAGAGATAATTACTTTATTATCAAGGCTTGTGTCCTTGCAATATCCTAATACTAGAGATATCATTAAAAGTGAATTATTTATGAACCTTTTAAAATGTCTGTTTTATGACTACAACGAGACTTCCGTACTTGTCTCATTATACACTATGGTGATGCTTTTGCCTCAAATTGGGAATCTCCTTTCCCCTTATTTACCTGATTTATTAGTGATATATTCAAGGTTATGTACTTGGCAAGAAGTTAAAAAGTTTGTTCCGAACAGATCTAAGTTGCTTTCAGATTATCTTGAGGAAAGAAACATAAAGTGGCAAAGCTTAGGATATGATCATTTGTTTACTGAATTTGAAAATGTACATCCTATACTTTCAAGGAATAAACTAGACATGCTGCACTTTGCAACATTATTATACGCATTATACCCGATGAATTTTAGTAAGTTTTGTCAAGCACCTTTCAAATATTTGGAGAAAAATATTCCAAGAGTACTTGAATTTAACCTTTTAAAAATGATTATGTCACATTATTCGACTAATGATGACCTACCTTCGAAAGAATTAGAACAAGTGTTAATCGATAAATCAAAATGTACAATAAAAGATTTTTTATTACATCCAAATTTCATTAATTTCGACACTATTAGTTTGAAAGATGAATTAAAAAATCCGCTAGACTGGATTATCAAAAGTGAAGACTCTCTAGGAATTGAAAATATTGCTCTCAGATGCTTATGTTTAAACCCGAGCCTTTTCGTCACTATCCCAGAATCTGTTTTTCCATCAAATGACATAGAACAATTGAAATCGACACTGCTGGCAGATTCTAACCGTTCATTTTTAATTTCTCGAAATCAACTTGCGTATAATAATGACTTGGATTTATTTAACAATGAGTCTTTGACAAGTTCCGCTCACGGGTCAAGGAGCTCATCGACTAGCAGTCCTATGTATTTTAACTTCAAAGATTCGGCGAATAAACTATTATTACAGAAGCCCTTTCAGGAAATAAATAGGAAGCTATCTGTTGTCCCCACAAACTTGGTAATTGAAAATAAAAGAAATGCGCCAGAAGTTTTGTTCAAGGATATTAAATTCAGCGAAGGCTTGAGTAAACAAAGAAAAGGGGATAAGCAAAATTCTGAAGGCAACTTGGCGTCTTTGGAAGAATATGATGGAAGCATTCCATCCTCACCTCTTTTGAGACATAATTCAGTTAAATACAATGAGCCTTTGACGGAATTATTTTCTTCACACGAAAAGCTATATGGTAATTTCAAGAATGATGGCTTAAGCGAACTTAATCTGGAATCTAGTAGAAAGCCTTCTGGTAATCATCATTTTGAGAAATCAAAAAGTGAACTTCTTATTCCAAAAACCATGTCATCACCTACGACCTCTCTAGAAACTGCGACAGTTCATAAGGATTCTGCTTCCAATGTATCCACGTTGATTGGTACAGACAATGCAAGTATGCGTAACTCAAGTAGTCGACAGAAGGGGCACATCGGCACTGTTGTTGATTTTTATCAGAGAGAATTATTATTGCTAAAAAATGAACTAGAGTTTTCAAGTTACATGAAGCATTTAAGTAAATTTCATTATGTGATGTTAAAATTAGAAATGAATAAATATAAAAGAGAAGCTGTAACTCATTTTCAGTCATTTGAAAATAAAAAGAATTTATTAATGATTGACAACTTAAAAGCTAGTTACAATAGTTTATTGGAGTCTATGGAATCGACCAAGAAAGATTTTAATAATGGCCTTCATGAGAAGATGGAAGAAATCAAAAAGCTCACAGATCAACTTAATCATTACAAGACTGAAAATACAAACTTAAAACGAAAATTGGAATCAGTGTCTAACGAAAGAACACTATTTGAAGAGAAGTTAGATGTGGTTTTCAAGAAGGCGATACCAGAAAGAGATTTAGAGATAGAACACTTAAGAATTAAGCTCGAACTGTGCCATAATGAAGATGAGCCTATATCTGTGGATTCTTTCTTGAACGAAGATGAGCCCACTTCAGCTGAGAACGACGTCAGTGAAAAAGAAGAACGAATTTTTTCTATGTCACAAGAGTTGGCTATTTTGAATGACCGTAATGCAAAGCTTACTCACCTTCTAAAGGAAGCACATGAACTTCAGGAGTCTACGATCAAAAGTAATAAGGCGAATTTGATTTCGACGAAAAGTGAACTGAATGAGACCATCATGTCATTTAACTTACAATACGAAAATAAGATAAAAGAGTTATCTGCAATCATATTGAAATATGAAAGTTTGTTACAAGAGAAAAACGCTAAAATTTTACAACTATCAACTTCAAAACCAATTAAAATACCTGGAATGAAAGAAATAAAAGGAACTGGTTCATATAATGAAGGTGGAGTTATGGATGAGGACCAAAACTCTTCTGGAAATTCGATAACTCCAACCTATAGCAACAAAGCACAATTCTTTCAATATCAAGGTTCACCGGGAACGCCTTCTAAAACTAATAGCTCCACTACAGTTCCACCTATTCTTAAAGGTAGAGGTGGTTATCAAAAGAGATCTAGGGTTAAAATGTAGTACAAGTTTAGATTTAGCCAACCAGCTGTACATAACTTAAATTGCATAATATATATCCTGCATATTACACAGTATACGTGTATAATTTCAATGAAAAATCAGTCAATAAATTCAATAATGAATTAAAATTTACCTACAAACCTTGGGTTCCTCAATTGCATTTACCTATCAAATATATTAGTCTAGCTTAGTATCCGAGGAAGACTTCTATTTTTAATATGTCTCAAACTGTTAGAAAGAGAGGTGGTAAAAAGGCCACCAACTCACCTCCGGCTCCTCTAAAAGATGAATTTGAAGTATTGAAAGAACACAGTACGGTTCAAGAATCAAGAGAACCCGAAAGAAAATACTACCTTGCAATGGCAATAATTACATTCTTTGCAATATACACCAGATTTTGGAATATTGGTACACCAGATAATGTTGTCTTTGATGAAGTTCATTTCGGAAAATTTGCATCTTATTATTTGGAAGGTAGTTACTTCTTTGATTTACATCCTCCATTTGCAAAATTATTAATTGCAGCTGTGGGTTACCTTGTTGGTTACGATGGCTCTTTTAAATTCGATAATATTGGTGATGATTATGTTAGTCGCAACGTACCATACATTGCTTACAGATCGTTTCTGGCCATTCAAGGGGTTCTCACTGTTCCAGTTATGTTTATGACTATGAAAACTTTAGGATTTTCTGTTGCAGCATGCTTGTTTTCAAGTGTTATGGTTTGTTTTGATAACGCTCATATTACGGATTCTAGGTTAATTCTTTTAGATGCAACTTTGATATTAAGTGTAGCATTAACTATTTTTTGCTACTCCAAATTTTCAACCTTTCGTAAACAGCCTTTTGGCAAAAAGTGGTGGACCTGGTTAACATTGACGGGTATTTCATTATCTTGTGTCATTTCTACTAAATACGTTGGGTTTTTCACTTATGTCACCATTGGAATTGCTGTATTGCATGAATTATGGGTTCTTCTTGATTACAGATTAGGATTGAGTCTTGAATTAATTATAAAGCACTTTGTCGCTAGATTGTGGAGCTTAATAATTCTTCCATTCATAATTTATCTTTTCTGGTTCTATCTTCATTTCGCAATTTTGACTAAGTCTGGACCTGGTGATTCATTTATGTCATCGGAATTCCAAGAAACTTTACTGGAATCTGAATTAGACAGAGTTTCAAAAGAGGTCAGATATCATGATATTATTACCATTAAGCACAAAGATACCGATGCTTTCTTGCATTCTCATTTGGCCAACTATCCTTTGCGTTACGAAGATGGTAGAGTCTCATCCAATACTCAGATGGTTACTTCTATTAAGAGCATTGAGGGCGTTACAAATGACGTGAACAGTCAATGGGAGATTTTGCCTGGTTTGGGAACAAACGAAGCTACCGTCAATACTAATGACATAATTAGACTTAGACATGTTGGAACTGGTGGATATTTGTTAACACACGATGTTGCCTCTCCATTAAAGGCTACAAATGAAGAATTTACTATTGCTTACGATGACGATGCTAATGTTGCTCGTTATAATGAAACCTTATTTAGATTACGTCTCGCTCCATCTGGCTCTTCCTCTAAAAATAAGAAGAAGCTTGTTAAAACAAAGGCTACAGCAGTAAAAATTATTCATTATGATACCGTCGTGGCAATGTGGACACACGATGATGAATTATTACCTGAATGGGGTCTGGGCCATCAAGAAGTTAGTGGTAATAAAAAGGTTCAAGATAACGACAATATTTGGATGTTTGACAGTATTGTTAACTTATCTCCACAAGATCCTAGAAATGTCTATACTCCTAAAGTTATTAAGACAATTCCGTTTTTAAAGAAATGGTGGGAATTACAATTCTTGATGTTTCAACATAATAATCAGTTAACTTCAGAGCATCCGTTCGCGTCTCAACCAGATGCATGGCCATTGTCTTTATCTGGGGTTTCTTTTTGGAATGATAATGAAGAGAAGAAGCAAATTTTCTTTGTTGGTAATATCGTAGGATTCTGGTTACAAGCTTGCTTTTTATCAATATACGTTGGTGTACTTTTAGCTGATCAAATTAGTCGCCGTCGTAACATTTACATTTTGAACGATAAGGCAAGATCAAGGTTGTATAATACTTTAGGCTTTCTTTTCATTGGGTGGGCAGCTCATTATTTTCCATTCTTTTTGATGAATAGACAAAAGTTTTTACATCATTACTTACCTGCTCACTTAATTGCCGCATTATTCTCTGGTGGTTTAGCCGAGTTTATTAGTTCTAATATCCCTGGAAACAGAAAGTATACGGTTAATGGTAAGAATCTCAAATTCATTGTCTTAATCTCGATTTGTACCGTTGGAATTGTTTGGTTCTACTTCTTCTTCAGTCCATTTACTTACGGTAATCTTTACATGTCTCCTGAAGAGGTTCAAAAAAGGGAATGGTTTGATATTAAATTACATTACTCTAAATAAGTCACTAAATCATTTTTAGAAGACAAGTTTTTGAGCTTATATCTATAGTACTATAAACAAAACTTTTCAAAAATAAATTCTGCTGTAGCGAGATTTTTATATTATCGAGATTTTTCTTTCTAGCTTTATAATTTACCTTCTGAAGAGAATGTCAATCAGATCATTCCTTGTAAATTTAAAAAAATACTTGAACAATAACTGTCGTAAACTGCCATTGAGGTATGTGACTGGAAACCAGTCTGCTGATTTAGATTCAGTTATAAGTGCTATCGGCTACAGTTATCTTTCCCATTTGAAACAATCGGATTCATACTTGGTGCCATTGATCAACATTTCGAGAGCAGATTTAAAACTTAGAAGAGATATAGTCATTTTGTTGAAGCAGTATTCCATTGATGAAGAATTGCTTTATTTTATAGAAGACGTTGAAAAATTGGCGAATCGTTTTCCAAAGATAGAATTGATTTTAGTGGACCATTGTAACATACAAGGGGAGATACTCAAAAAATTTCATGCTGAAGGGAAAGCTACTGTTACATCTATTATAGATCATCATGAAGATGAAAGAGTTTTCTTAGACGCTAGCCCAAGAATCGTTACCACTAACGGATCATGTTCTGCATTAGTTTTCAACTACTGGTATAATGAATTAAAAAATAGTAAGGGTTTGAATGAAAGCCTTTCAGAAATTGTACCATTATTACTTGGTCCATTGTTAATTGATACTTCAAACATGACTCAAAAGGTAGAAGCTGGTGATAGAAATGCTTACGACATTTATACTCAGATATTAACTAATGATCGTACATTTATTCAAAATCAAACAATTGAGAATTTTACTGTAAAATCATTTGAAGACTTTTATAAACAATTAAAATCAGCTAAAAAAGATTTAAAAGGGTTCAAGTTTTCTGAGATATTACGTAAAGACTATAAGCAATTTCATTTCGGAAGTAGAGATATAACTGTCGGTTTCAGCTCTGTGGGTAAATCAATTTATTGGTTATTAAATAAATATTCTACGGAAGAAATTAGAGAGAGTTTGGAAGAAATGGTCAGAATGTTGAGTTTGGACCTTCTTGTGATTACTTCTTCATATACTATTAAAGAAACGGATGTCTATACAAGAGAATTTTGTTACTTTTATAATAAAAGAAATTCGAATAATGAACTCTTTAGACAATTGGGGTCATTAGCAAAAAACAGATTACACCTCAATTCTCAAATTTTCAATATTCAGCAAATTTCTAAGAATATAGAGGATGTTAATTCGAACGATCATGTTTTTGAAGTATTCAACCAAGGAAATATCAAGGCATCAAGAAAACAGGTCGTTCCGATAGTGAAAGAAATCATCGAGTCTTCTTAAAGCAAATAATGCTCATTTATTACCTGATATATAGCTTATTTTATAATTTTTGATCACTTCTTCTTCTTTGATTTTCATAAATTTGTTACATATAGGCAAAGCTGAATTGGCCAGTTCCAATTCAAATCTAAAGCTTTCAATGATATCAGTAGCTATATTTAAGCATTCAATGCTCTCATCTGTAATATAGCTATCATCATTAGACCCCGTTTCATAATAAAGAATTTTCAAGGCGTTTTCCAAAATCTTGTCGTTGATGGAAACATTCAATCCAACATTAATCACCCAAAAGAATAACCAATTGTCAGAAGTCTCCAACTTCATTTTAAATTTCCTTATTGCAGATATGTTTATCTTATCTATGATTGTGTTATATATGTATAAATATTTAGGAAAAGTTTCAAAATTATCGTTGTAATACAATTTTAAGTTCCATTTAAAAATCTTTGCAGCTTTATTCTGTTCATCTCCTAGGTTGTGGTTACATTTCATGCAAGTTATTTGCTTCGATTTTATTTTTAAGTTTGGGTTAGTATTCTCAGTGTTGCATAAAATATAGCAATTACCTATAATAACATCTTTTATACCTGGATTCAAATTACCATCATATTTTTTATTTGATTCAGTGGCTCCTTCACAATTTGGTTTGTGACAATGCCAAACATCCATCATTTCATACCAAAATTCCAGTGGCATGTCTAAAAACCTATAATCGGCAGAATCAATTAACTTTGTAGTACAATTGAAACAATTGAAAGTGAACCTATTAGTATTATCTGCCACAGGAGTTTTTCTTTTCAAGTCTGAACAAGACCAGGCCAAATTAGATGAGTTGACAAAAGATTGCGTTTTATCAGAAATAGCTTCAGTTTTAGATAGGGGTAATTGTATCTTCAAATTCAAGCAGCTATTCATCTGATTTACACCTGTTATATTTAGTTCGTGAACCGGTATGGGTAACCGTATGATATACTCATTTTGTGAAGTAGATAACACTAATTGATTTAGATTATTTATCGAGAGTTTGAGAATATCCTTTATTGATTCATCGAAGTCTAATACAATAGATAATGTATTAATACTGGCCAAAAATTCTGTATAGTACATCTACTTACTATTTTTTTAAATATACTCATCTGAGATTTTTTTTTGATATCAGCGCAGTAATATATGTGAATATTGAATGTGAATACGAAAATTGCTTTACATTAATGTTTATTAAATCTAATAGATAAAAGGGGGTATTATATTATAAATGCTATTTAATTCAGTTCTTAGATGTAAACAATCTTCTTGAACCGTCTAATCTTTGAAATTATCCGAGCTCTTGAACTAGTGATTGTTATCTCTATGAGCCAATGGATATGGCAACCTAGAAGGGGAAAACCTCTCCCCATTTTTGGGACTAGATCCCACTCTGACAGCTCTCTCTATCAGTTTGCTTGGTCTTTTTTCGACTTGCAAAATTGGAAACGATTCCTCTTGATTCGAGCCAGATGACTGACGATAGTTACTTCCAAAGAATTTAGGACCAGTCCCATTAAATTCTCTGGAATGAACTCTATGATTTCCTTGATCATGTGGACTTCCAGTTACATTTATTCTTATTCCTGATTCTTCACTTCTAATTCTCTTTGCTGAAGCTATACTTTTAAGGGAACTGCTACTTGCAACTCTACTTTCGGGTCTTAAGACCTCTATTGGGTCATTTTCTTTATCGATACCAACATCATGTAATATCTGACTAGGTGCAATATTCATCCATCCAGAACTTATAAATGTGTCTATGAAGTTCTTGACTCTGACAAATTTATCGTTTAGCTTGCTAGAAGAATCAATGTAACAAATATAGTCTAGCGAATAAGCCAAAAATGTCATATTTTGAGGTGCTGATACGTAAAAATTGTTTAATGATTTCAAGACATTTTGACAAATTGGAATTCTACCGATTGTATTCCCTAAGACATTCATCATGCTATTCATTAATAAATTCTTTTTTAGGACACTTTTGAATATTGGCTCAACAATAAGAGCTTCGAAATTCCCAAAGCTAGAGCAACAACTTCCAAAGGCTTTTTCTGCCAAAGATCTCACATAATAATAGTTAATAAATAAACATCCATGACCGTAGAAGAGCCAAATTTTGAAAAAAAAGAATATCAGTTCCACCACACTTCCAAGACCTAGTAGCGATATTAATTTGGTTACAACATTATCCTGGCAGTATTTAATCCCAATATAACATATCCAGTAATTAAGAAGGAACTGAACACTATTTATTGTGCGTGGGTTATTTCCTCTCTCAAAGTAAAGAGTATTTAACAGCTTTAGAGTTAATAGTAATGGAAATATTAAGCAAATAAGTATGCTTAGGCATTTTATTAAAATTTCTAGCATATTATTTTTAAATATATGCTATTACTTTAGACTTAATTTGACGAATATTTTAGGAATACAAAAGCAGTTTATTTGTGGTTTTGGGGATTTCATATATGGTAGATAAATGTGCATCTCATCTTGCTATAAAAAGATGGCAACTTCATTGCACATCATTTTCTTGCATTTGCATATTATAACCGCTTATGTAGTTTATAGAGTATCTAGTAGCCAAACTAAAAACTAATATCATCAAATCATGTCAAATTTATACCGTTTTACTGGCTATATATCCCAATTTGTATGCTGCGCAGATTCCAGATTCCTGAGATTGCCTTTATTACGCAAGTAAGGCATCAATATTATAAGGCAATTGAACCCCCAGGCTCTACGTTAGAGGCTCATGATTTAGTTATTCATTGCCATGAGGCTTCTGGTAAAACTGACCTGTAATCATTTCATATAAATATTCCGCAAGAAAGTAATACTAATAGGGGCCAGCAAAAATCCAGTAGAGGATAATAGAACTTGTAAATAATGATCAGATATAATCGTGCAAGGAATATCAAGCAGATAAGAATCCTACGAAAGGAAATTAATTTAGTATCCTCGAAGAAAGAACTTATAGATGGAATTCCTTAATGCATAAGAGATTAGAAAAAAGAGTTCCCATTGTTTTTAGAAATTTGCAATTCTACAGGAGATTCTACTACATCGTCAATATGGACAGTTATTATCTTATTTAAAATAAGTAAAATAGAAAGTTTCATAATAACTTGCATAAGATCTATGAAAAATTGGAACCTTACCTTTCTGCAAGTACATTCAAAGATGTCCTTAACCGTCTATCATGGTTGAGGCTACATTCTTAAGACTCCCAAACTTTAGGGGAAGTGAAAGTTTAGTATTTATGCAACTTTCTTTCAATATAGTTCAAAACACATAAAGTACGATGTCAATGGTTGCTTCAAAATATTGCGAAAAGTGCAACAGCCAGCATTCATAAAAAACCTAAATAACCACAGTGCTGGTAACATGTTCAATTGGAATCAAACTTCTATATTTAAGATGGTACAATTATAGTATTATTGCTGTAAATATTTAGCTCTTTGAATCCCCCAATCCTTTACTATCTATAAGTATAGAAAAAATCTGGCGTATTTGATCTAATTACATTTATTGCTCAGCAGTATATACATCTAACCAATAGCTATGGCATTTCCAATAAAAATAACTTATTTGTTTAGCTGGATGCCAGTGCTTTGCTTGTAAGGAAATAAGGTGAACACAAACTAAATAAAACAGTTTTACTTACTTAATATACATTAAAGTATTGGAATTGATCTTCGCTAATCAATCTCGCTTTTGCATTTTGATGAAGATTCCAAGCGTTGATAAAACGTTTTATCTCCTAATCTGCACGCAACTAAAGCCTACAATTAACCCTATTCTATTTTGATAACCAAATCTGTTGAGGTTTAGACTAAGAGTATATACATAAACTCTGCTTTTCTTTTAACTGCTTTTTTTCAAGAAATCGAAAACTAAGAAGATTCGTTCCCTCATTTTGTGGATTTATTGATACGCGTCTAAACATTTACCTATAGTAAAAACGTAGGGTTTTTAATTTTCACGATTAAGTATCTAAAATCTCTAATAAGATTGTTTAAACATGGATTTGGAAGAGGAATTGAGTTCCATACAACAGCAGCAAGATATTTTTAATCACAATAACGAAGGAGG
This sequence comes from Schwanniomyces yamadae, assembly GCA_030565025.1. Lineage (NCBI taxonomy): Eukaryota > Fungi > Ascomycota > Pichiomycetes > Serinales > Debaryomycetaceae > Schwanniomyces > Schwanniomyces yamadae. The sequence continues at coordinate 688,678 of JAJMAU010000002.1, read as the reverse complement.
GAACCTTCCTGCTGAAGGAGATGATGACTTACTTGGCCTTGATAAGCAAATCAAACTTACAAGTAGGGCCAAAATAGCCAAGATAGATAATGAAAGAATATTTGACAAGCAAAAAGGGATAAATTATATTATTAACAATTACAGTAAGGTATCAAGGACTTTCAAGAAGAATGACAAAAAATTGGCAAAACGATTATCTATGAACCCACAATATTCTTCTAAAATAAAGAAACAGTTGAAACAAGAAAATGAATTTGAAAATTTATCAGCTGTTTTACAATTCTATCAACTTTGGTGTCACGGCATATTTCCTAAGGCACGATTTAAGGACTGTTTGCATTTGATAAGATCATTGGGTACAAAATCAAGTCAGTTAAAGATGTACAGACGTGGACTTTTTGATTTGGAAATTAATAAGTTGAAAGTTAAAAATGGAATAATAGATGGCAGTGTAGCTGAAAATGATAATAATATAAGTGAAGGAAATAATGTAAATGATGCAATTCAAGTAGAAAATGAACCTAATCATGACGTTGGTTCTAGTTCCGCTGTCGATAATGATGATGATTGGAGTTTCATGAACGTTAATAGATCTTCAACTAATAATCTATTCATAGGAGATGACGACATTGATCAGGATGACCTCTATTCAGCTCCTTCCGCACCAATTATTAATTCAATACCAGTCGCTAATACTAATTATTCACCTATAACGAGTGAAAATCCCAAGAAAGTTTTGGTTAGCCCTCTTCTGGAAAATGAGAACGAATCCGAAGATCCATTTTCTGACAATGATGAAATAATACTACAAAATAATAGCATATCTAATAGACCTGTTAATATGCAAAATTCAATTGAAGAATTTCCAAACGATGATGATTTCGATGAATTTGCAAATGAAATGGAAATAATGGAAGAGATGGGGCTTTAATTTTCATTATTAAAGTAATCGTTGAAAGACTTAAGAAAAGTCAAAAATTTGATCAATTTAAATGATATATAGAATCGGTCAATCAAAAAACCTTAATAAATTTTTTTATTCTTTATGTATGAGATCTAAGCGACTATATGTAGAAATAAAGGAAAATCTACTTCAATTATTGACCTTCTTTTTTATCTTCAGAAGCCTCGTCAATTTTTTCTAAATTGCTAGAACCTTCATTTTTGGATTGTTCAGCGGCTTCTCTTTCCTGTCTAGCTTTTTCTTCCTCTAAAGAAAGTCTTAAAGCCAAAGCTAAATCTGGGTCCATGTTTGGATCGAGAATATCTCCTCCACCGAAAGCATCCATGCCCATGTCACCACCACCAATATCATAGCCATCTTCAACCAAGATTGGTGACGTTGCAATAACTTCATACAATAATCTTGGTCCTGGAGGTACAGTAACAAGATGTGAATTATCGTGATTATTTATGATTGAGTTGAATTTTTCCAATTTAGCAGTATTAACAGATTCTTCTCCAAAATTTATAATATCAATTGCTACATTATTCTTCTTCATTTTTTTGGCAAGTTTTTCTAATTCCTTTTCTGACTCCTTAATTGGACTTCCAACAAATATTATGATTCTCTGACTTTGTACTTTGTTTTGACGATGCTTTAATGCCAAGGCGGCAACTTGAATACCGTCTGAAAAATGGTTTTCTCCAAAAATTTTAGTATCATGAGCTCCTGACAATATTTTGCCAAAGTCCGTAGTCAATGTAGATAAAACTTGAGGCCCATTACCACCAAAAGCTAACAATCCAACGGTATTTTCAGGATTAGAGTTGATTTTATTCTGAAAAATGAATTCTGAACAAGTCAATTGAGCCTCATATCTTGTAGTCAAATAATCACCGTTCCTCATGTATTCGGAGTTATCAATTGCTATCATTGTCGCTTCGAGAACCATTTTCACAAGATTCAATTATATGTTAATTAAGAGAATGTAAAAAAAAACTAATTTCTATCAGTGAAAGCAAAAACCTATTCAATTCAAGTTCCTCTTATTAAATAATTAGAATACTTCTTTAATTTCCAACTCCCAAAAGTAAAATCGATTGTCAATATCGATACTTGCCACCCACAAACTTAAAGTCAATGAATATTTTGAGGATTCAGTCAAATAATTATATACAGTACCAACAATCTATATTTTGATTTCAAATTATTCAGCTAATTTACAATAAATCTTTTCTGAAGAGGGTATAATATGGCATATACAAAGGCAGAGAAAGAAAAGTTGATACGGCAATTTAAAACTATAAATGAAAAGCGCATTGAGCAATTACGACAAATGTCTGAGAGAAACGTTACTATATGTGAAAATAAAGTTCTTAGAAGGTTAAATTCAGTTAGCGTTACCCTCTGGAATGTAAAGATCAAAGATGTATTGGAAATTGAAAGGATGCATCAACCAACCTTGAAGAATCTACTAAATGATATTCAAAAATTGCATGCACAGCAAGTACGCGAGAATACTTCTAACAATGCTACCCTGAGATCAAGAATAAATTCTAGCAGAGATAGAATCTCCAAACTTCGAATTGATTAAATGTATTATAGAAAATTCGGCATTCACTTTCCTGGATAAATGATGGAAGCCAACGTAGCATATTATGTCAAGCATTGAAAACAGAATGTTATCTAGTTAAAAATATTCGAAAAATTAACCTTCAACTTATTTTACATTCAGATAAGTAAATTACTGTTATATATATATTTGATTTAATTAAAACTTATAAATAAATGAGATGCAAGAAGTATAGAAAGAAATAAATGTAAAGTTATCAAGAATTATTATGGACCTAAGCATCCTCTGGAATATCATCATGGAAATATTTACCTTCGGTAGTTTCCTTAATAACACCAGTTCTAATACAGAAATCACCAAATGGCTCCCCCTCGTGTCTTTCCAAGCTCCATCTTTTGAACAAGTCTCTCAAAATTTCTAAGATTTCGTCTTCCTTAATTGAATATCTGTATATTTTATTAAGTCTTTGACCATGATGACCACCACCTAACATCAAATTATAGGCACCAAAAGCTTTTCCAACCAAGGCGACTTCGGCAACCCATGGTCTGGCACAACCATTAGGACATCCAGTCATTCTCATGACTACTGAATCATGCCTCAAGCCTAGTTCTTCTAAGGATTCCTCTATTTTGGAAATCAATACCGGCAAATAACGCTCTGATTCTGCCATAGCTAAACCACAAGTTGGAAAAGCAACACAAGCAGCAGAAGACAATCTTAAGGCAGAGAAGTCACTATTATCTAATTTGTATCTTGCCAATAAAGATTTGACATGGTCTAAATCTTTATCTTCAATATTACAGATCAAGAGATGCTGGTTTCCTGTCAATCTGAATTCACCGGATTTACCATCTTTCAAATATTCAGCAATGGCTTTCAAACCAGTCTTTTGAGGTAATTCAGGAGTATCTTCAACTCTTCCATTTTCAATAAAAGCTGTGAAGTGGTTGAATCCTATTTCATCTTTTGTCCATCCAAAGAAGTCGACATTGGTGTCGATTTTAAATTTCTTTGGCTCCTCGAAACCAAAGCCAAGTAGTTCCTCGACTTTGCTTTTGTAAACATCAACACCTAGATCATCTATAGTATACTTTAATCTTGCATGTTTTCTATTTGTTCTGTCACCAAAATCTCTTTGGACTAACATAATTTTTTCACAAACAATGTGAACCTTATTCTTAGAAACGTATCCAAACATTGAACCTGTTCTTGGGTAAGTCTTCTTGTTGTTATGAGTGGTACCCATACCTCCACCGACTAAGACATTGTAACCAGTGACAACATTGTCGACAACTATTGCAATCAAACCAATATCGTGGGCATATACGTCAACATCGTTGTATGGAGGAACAGTAATAACAATCTTGAATTTTCTTGGTAGATATGTTTCACCATACATAGGCTCAACATCTACTAAGGCATTACCAGCAACTAACGTCTTGGTCTTCTTTGGGCCATCTTTACGAGACTCCCAAGTATCACGATCACCTGGTTTATCTGAGTCATCTGCTCCTTGTAACCAAATCTCATGATAAGCAGTTGTCTCTGGTAATAAGTATTCAGAAATCAATGAACCAGTTTCAACAATTTGCGAATGCACCTTTGCATTATTTGGTAAAGCAGAAACCATCACATTTCTATTCACATCACCACAAGCAGCCAAAGTATCCATTAATGCAGAATTCATACCTCTAATTGCTGGCTTCAAATTGTGCTTTACAATACCATGAAGTTGAAATGTAGCCCTCGTAGTTAATTTCAAAGTACCGTTACCTCTTACATCAGCTAATTCATCCATTTTCAAATACTGAGCAGGCGTAGCTATACCCCCTGGTAATCTAACACGTACCATGAAAGCGTAAGCTGGTTCTAATCCTTCAGCCTTACGTTCTTCTCTGATATCACGATCATCTTGCATATATATACCATGAAACTTGGTTAATTGTTGATCGACAGCACTAATTGCTCCGGTAGATTGATCTTTCAAGGCTTCGGCAATCGTACCTCTTAAGAAATCAGATTGTATTTTCATGTCTTCATTTGTCATCGGCTTTGGTTCTTCTACCCCCTCTACTCCGTCTACACCTAACGCCTTCCAAATCTTTGGTTGCCACTCATTCAATCCAGTATTGAATCCATCAGGATCTTGATCATCTCCTAAGCCAATTTCAGCCAATTCGACAGCTCCATAAAGTTTTATTTTGGCAAACAAATCCTTGGCTGGTTTGTTATAGTAGTGTTTATCTTCTTTTCTTGGCCAGTATTCAGAATCACCGAGACCAAAAACAGAAAACTTGACGGGAGATAAATCTAAATCATTTGCACTTTTCAAGGCATCCCAGAACTGTTTACCGTTAGTTGGAAATTCACCTTGTCCGGAAGTTGAAGAAATAAAAAGAATATTAGTTTCCGTTGATAAATCTTCAATAGATAAATCATCCATAGCTAAGACAACCGATTTTAATCCTCTACCTAATGCTTGTCTATTAATCTTCTTGGCTACAGCCTCTGCATTACCACCATCAGATGCAAAAGCAACTGTTAATGGTGGACCTGATAAGCCTTGTAACAATTTCGCAAAAGATTCATCAGCAAGTGCTTTTTGTTTGGTCTTGATTTCAGAGTTTGCAGTATTAGTCAAATTTCTAGACAAAAGTGGGTTCTTGGCGGCTAATAAAGTGAGTTTGTTCTCGCGATCCAAAAATTCTTTTAATTGATTTCTTAAATTAGATGAGTCCAACTTAAAAGACTCAGTTGGGTCTTCAATACTAGGATTATATCTGTATAACGGCCAATGTCCTATATCAACTGCTTTTTTTGATTCTTGTAAAATGGTTAATCTATCATCAGATTCCTTAGAGTAAGGCAAGTATGCTAAAACAATAGATGGACCATTAAACTTCTCTGCTTCAATAAATGCTTGCAAAACCTGAGTATACGAGGAGTATATAGCAACCGAAGCAACATAACATCCACCATAATTCATAGCATATAAACCGACATCTTTTTTACGGAAACCATTCACAGTCTTAGTGGCACTCTTTTCTTTATATGGCTCAGAGTCAATAATCAACATATTAATATTCATACCGGATGTAATTAAATTATGCACACCAGAAGAGCCCAAATCATACGACCATGCATCTGAACCAATTAACCAGCTCTTTGAAAGACTAAAGTACTTAGATAACTCCAATAATCTCTTGGAGTTCACGGATTCGGAGTCTGATTTCAATAACTTATAGATTTCATCAATAATTTTCTCATCAATACTGCCAACTTCTCTTGCTTGTACTAGCCATTGAGATAATAGTTCGATTAAACTTCCATTGTCAATTGATTCGAATGAATTTTCTTGGATAGATTTATATACCAAGTCAACCAAAGCTCTTTGTTGTTCTTGATCGTATAAAAATGAACCAAAGCCAAATTCAGGATTAGTCTCGAGCCCAACATTATCAGCTTGGAATTCATTAAGAATATTCAACTTGTTATTTACTTGTTGCAAAAGTTTTATGTAGGCTTGTTCTAAATTATAAGCATTTTCAACAGCTTCTGAATATTCTTTCATTCTCTGTTTGGATGATTTTGTTGCTAATTCTGTGTTTAATTTACCAAAAGACAAATTTTGAATAGGATTCTCTGATCTAGTATTTTTCAATACGTTGGAAACACATTGCAAGTAATTATCAGATTTAATATAACCAAATGATGCTGAGACAATCTTAGTGAAATTTTTAATAGTTTGATATTTGGAATAATCTTGAAAGAAATCCAACAATAATGGAGAAAATGATGGCAATGAAAAGGTGCTTTGAGTAATTATAGTAAGGGTACTAACTGAAGTTGGAACGATACTTAGCAAGCTTTTTAAATCAAAGGGTTTGTAAACGTTTACAGAAATAAGTACAGCTTCTTCAGCTTCAGTTGCAGCTATAAGATCATCATTTAACTGACCCAAGTATAAGATAGCATCCGTTGGTTTTTTAGCCTTGTTCACAATTTCAAATGGATTGACAGAGTAATATTCAAATATTTGATCTACATCTAAACCAACAACGTTCTTAATTAATACATCAGATGAGGATTTCAATGACTCATGTACCTTAAAACTAGATGGTGCAAAAAAATGGAAAACAGACTTATTCAATTTTGATGATAGATTGTAAGCAATCTTAGCATAAGTTGAAGCTTCATTAGCGGTTTGAGAAATTAAGACGGGGAAATCCAAATCTCTTAAACTAAAGACAATTGAAAAATCAAAATTTAATAATTCCACATGTGAAACGATTTTATTTGTTTTGAAAGAGCTGGACGATAATAATGGTAAACTCCTAAACAATGTTGTACCATTAGTGGTCACTGTTATGAATTCGTCTTCGTTAGCTTCTTCTGCGTAGTTATTGATCACTGAGAAGGGATCACTAGAATCCAATAAAATATCAGCATTTGAAAAATATTCGGTGAAAAATGACCCTACTGACTTGGCAGCTTGAGTCACAAATACTTTACCATCAATGTTATTAACAACACGAGCGACTGATCTATGTTAGTATACTAGTTCATCTATCTTCAATCACTTTGGCAAGTTTATTGCTACCAAATTTATCCCTATACTTACTGGACTCGTTTTGATTCGAACTCATCTTGTCGTTTTCCTTTTTACTACCTATCTTGTAAGAAAAACAAGAATCTAAACCTTTGGATAAGTAGTAATTATAAGTTGATTGTTAGTAGTGAAATTCTTCAGTTAACAAAAAAGCCTGAAATGACATGAGTCTAACCATTATTGTGGCAAATTACCTTATATGCAGCTATTTTATCATAGTAAAATTGAATTATCGTGGCAAATTAACGAGGCTAGTAAAGATATTTATTTATCAAATCATTACACGTGATATCAGATAATGATATTGACTAACAAAGTACTTGCTATTGGCCCTTGAAAGAATTATCTGCCAAATCACGAGTTATTACGTTTACATACCTTCTATTTCAATACGTAATCAAAAGAGAAGATCTTCCGGAAGATTTATGATCCTAGAGAGAGGAAATCGACTGCTAAAAAAACGAGATAATGTCAACTGAGGTCTTGAGGTCGTAGAAATTTGATTATTCGAATGCTGACGAATAGCTATTGACAAGATTTTAAATTTTCAATGGTTTGAAGAAGTGGGCCACATTCGAATTATGATTTTGCAAATCAATTATGATGACTGTCTTGAAAATAAGCATATGGAGAATTTAATTCTTCGATGTAGGTATATATGTTCTAGTTGCAATGCATGTAGAGTATTTTGTCTTGAACTATATGATGTGGAAATAACTTTTAACTTGGACTCTCATAAAACTTGCAAAAATCCATCATTTCGTTAGTTACAGAAATGGTGGAATTGTTTTTCAATGATTACTATAGTTCGATACTAAGTCTTCTAATTTATAGAGGTGATATTACCGAATTTTAATCAGCATTTGGTTGATTGGTCAGATTAAGGCTAAAGGGCACTTATATCAAATCAACATTTAGCTGCGAAACGTTGGTTTTCTTTGAAAGATATATTAATGAAATGGAATGTACTATGTTTTGGGGAGATTTGACTTTAAGCCTTTGGATATATTGTTTAAATAATGTCTGGCTAACTTTATAAAGGATTCAGCTTCAGTGTTTCGAATTGGTAGATCATCACATGAAATGATAAAAAAATTTAAATGGAATTTTAAAACCATATAAATACACAGCTCAGAATACTATTAAGAGTCAATTCCATTAAGATATATATATATTATAATCTTAAAATCTATTTTGTCAATACACTGTTTCTATCCTATAACAAATCGATTTTCTCTATCATAGGTGAGATCACCGAAGACCGATTCTGCGAACACTAGAAATTAATTCTATTGAAAAATAGATGTGATCAAAATTGTAATCTGAAGAACAATAATAATTTTTTAGTAATGTCTCTCGACTCAACGGTAGGTAAACAAGAGACTCCTTCCCAGACCATAGCTGATGCTTTTCCAATAAATAGAAAGAACACACCTGAAAAGGTTGAAGAAACCCCAAAATCTCCTCCACTAAAGAAAATTAAAACTGATGATGGAGATGATAATTCAAGCGCTTTCTCGAGAAGAGAGGGTCTGAAAATACAGTCCAAAACTACATCTGTATACAGCGATGAAAAGAAAAGCGTTCCTGCTTGGATGAAGAGCAAAACTACTGATAAATACGACAAATACGGATCAAGACCAACACATACAAATGAAAAGACAATATCTGACAAAAAAGATGATCGATATTCTAAATACATCACTAATCCTGTCAGTGATAGAATTAAGAGATCCTATCGAGATTCTGAAGAGGAATTTACTTCTAGAAACACATCTCAATCTTTAGAAGCTGGAGAAGCAGCACCATATTCTAACCTCGATATTACAAATCCCTCATCGAACCTTTACCAAACTTTTCAAAGTCATATAAGGAACAAAGAAACCAAAGACATTAACAGTATTGTGCGTAGTCATTATAACCAGCGTACGCATCAATCGAAATACCAAGGATCTCGTACAAAATCTCCCATCTATAAACTCAGAAACTTCAATAATGCAATCAAATATATTTTATTAAATAATTTTGTGAAGAAAACAGCAGGTAAGCCTACTGTTGTTCTTGATTTATGCTGCGGCAAAGGTGGTGATTTAAACAAGTACGAATTCGTTTCAATTGATCAGTATATAGGAATTGATATTTCAGATGCATCAATTAAAGAGGCTTTTTCAAGATATTCCAAAAACAAAGCTCGCTTCATTCCACAGCATTCTAGAGAACGGGATTCTAGGCGCTATAATTTTGAAGCTTGTTTTGCTACTGGGGATTGCTTTCAGAAAACGGTTCCTGAAATTTTAGAACCAAATTTCCCAGGTATAATTGAAAATTTATTTCCCGTTGATAGTGTATCCATACAATTTGCATTGCATTACTCTTTTGAAACCGAAGAAAAAGTTAGAAACTTACTTGAGAATGTTACAAAGTCGTTGAAAAGTGGTGGCACATTTATTGGTACAATTCCTTCATCGGATTTCATCAAAGATAAAATTTTAAGGAAGGAGTTCCTAGACGGTGAAGAAGCCCGAAAATTCGGTAATGATCTTTATTCTGTCACTTTTGAGAATGAAACTCCCAAAGATGGTGTATTCAGGCCACCCTACGGTAACAAGTACAATTATTATTTACAAGACGCTATCGATGATGTTCCCGAATATGTGGTGCCTTTTGAAACGTTCAGATCTGTGTGTGAGGACTTCGGCTTGACTCTCAAGTATAAAAAAGGATTTATTGATATTTTCAATCAAGAAATTCCAAAATATTTTTCTAAACTAAACAAGAATCTCATAGAAGGCATGAAGAGATCAGATGGTAAATACGGAGCCGAAGGTTTTGAGAAAGAAGCTGTTGCCTTTTATATTGGTTTTGTCTTTGAAAAGTTAGGCTAAAAGACATACTTCAAGGCTTCTATATCTAGCTCTTATTCAATTAATTCCCTTTCCATTTCATTTTCATGATTTTAGAATTACTATCACCCATCTAGATTGTTTGTATGTGCTATAATCAGTTTTATGCAACTTGATTATTGTTGCATGATATCGCATTGCGCGCAAAGCGTCCTTATGATTATTTAAAAGTACATCAAGACTCAAATTGTTAACCTAATATAGTCATATTTTGAAATAATTCATGAGATTTTCTAATTCAGTTCCAGCCCTGCAGTCATATATACTATCAACTTATATTTCGTAGAAATCTAGCATTAAGATTTTTTTTTTTTTGCGCCACGTAGCCTGTTATTTCCTGCTGGTCCAGATGTAGAAATTTTTCTTGGAACGAATGAAAATCTTAGAAGCACGTAGATGCTGCTGTAATCCCAATAACTAGACACGTAGGGAGATTTTTGATCTTAGGTAAAAAATTTTATGCGTAAATCTATGAAAGCTATGTCGTTGGGAAAGCCTAGATAATCTTGCAAATTCACATGAATGTTTTTATTGCTGATACATTTCAGATCTTTTTATCTGTTGTTTCTGAGAAATATAATTTCACATGGAAGGCTATTGTCATACATCTGATTCTCAATCACCGGTGTACGTCGCCATACCCGATATAATAGAAAAATAGATGTAGTCTCAGATTGCACTATAGGTTCTTCATGTAACACGAATTTAGACTTATACGAAACTTCCCTTTTTGATAAATGGCCAAACAAAAATAGATCTAACCTGATTTTGTTTTTTACAGATGTATCAAGCCATTCGGCGTCATCGCCCTAAGTGATATGTTCCACCTCCTAGTCTCTCTGAACGCTGGCTTATAGTAGTGTAAGGCAGCTGCTAATGCAGTTGCTTATAACTAGTTGAAAATCGCCAATAAATGCTTTTCTGTCTAACATTTTGTCTAATACCTTTTCCCTAACCATACTTGACTCCAGAGGGCAGCTTTACCCCCATTGTCTGTTTGATTAGTCAATCGCGAATATCAATTCTAGTCTACTAATTCGAAATTTCTACATTTATCTCTATCCTTTGTCCTTCCCTTTTTATCAAATAACTAGTGTACATTTGGCTATCCACGTTACATCTGCTGATTAAAGTTCTACTCTTCGTACAGCAGCTTCATAACCAGTTGTACTACAAGATTTGTTCCCCTACATGACACTATGTGAACGCTAAATTGCAGAATTTGTTACCAGAATTATAGATGTAAACTAGATTTTTCTCAAATCCCACATTTCCTGTTGGATTACTCTTGTTTCATGCAATAAAACTCCAACTAAAATGCTGTTGGCCAGTTAAAAAGAAAATTCTTATTGTTCCATAGGTTTTTTCTTGCACCTCTTTGCACTATTTACAATCGCGACGCTTTGGGTGCTATTGCTTCAAAGCCTTTTCATGGTCCTTTCCTCACATGAATCCCGGGTCAAATCAGCGAACTGGGAATTCCATCTACCGACGGCCACCATCTTTTTTGGTTAAATGCTCCATTATACTTCGTTCCCAGCTTCGACCACTTCACTAAAAGTCCCTCACCTCATCTCTTTCCTCTCACACCTCAAAATATAGTAGCACCGATGCTTCCTCATGTAATCTTATTGCCCAACTAACTTCTTTAGTCTTATTGCATACACTGTATGTTTCAGTTAATGTACTACGTACCTCAAGGTGAGCCGGACTTTTTTTTTTTGCTCGTTTGGGAATGTCCAGTCGGCTTGACAGGCACTCAACGTCTCACAGCCTGAATTTGGTTTGCTTTTCGCTAACGCAATTATTTCAGCATCTGTGCGTAATTAGTCGGAATGCATATACTTAAAATTGAACTACGATCACCACTGACTATTTTATAGTGGAAGTTAAAATATATATGTGTGATCTCGACCATTTGTTGTTTTAGTTGGTGTTTTTTTGCATATCTTGCACTTAAAGTATTTTTTTTGTCTGTTTAGAAGATATTAAAACCGTGGGTGAAATACAGACTATATTTTAACACAGTTGATAATACCTTGGCAGAATTTTCATTGAAATTTAGTGAAAAAGTTTAAAAAGAAACTAAGAGGAAGGCTTATTGTGAAAATCAAAGGCTTAACTTATTGCTCTGAGAATACTATTTATTTTTAACATCAACCGGTTCAGTTAGGACTAGCGTTTCTACACAAATCGATTGATTTGTGTCTAGGATCAAAGTCAAAATTAAGAGGATTGGGAAGATTGGACTTCACTTCCCACAAAACACCTAACCTTGACTGGCTGTATGATATTTAGCGTATTGTGAAAGCTGGGTATATTCGTAATATGCCATCTGATGAAAATGCAGAAAAGCGAACAAATGACGTTAAGAGTTCAGATGTACGAAGTAGTGGGAATGAAAGTAAGGCGGATGATGGAAGACACAAAGAATTTTCGATTCAGCTGATCTTGAACATTCAAGGCAATGGAAGGATGTCTGCCGGAGAGAGCAGAAGAGGAAGCAACGACAATGAAAATAAGAGAAAAAGTAGTGGGAATAATACGTCCGGGCCACTGGATGATCCTGTCGTGAGAAAAGATATCCTAAGAAGACCAATAAATTCCAGGAATGTGGGCAACGGACGACAACCTTCTATCGAATCAGCACCTCTTGGCTCCTCAAGAGACATAAGTACTGGTAGAGGAATTATACCAGTATCAAATCCGCTTAACCCAAACATAACGAATGAACAAATTAATTATGGTCAAGAACAAAGCTTAATAGAAGCAGTACCCGGTAGTTCCAAAATTCATGAACCAGGAACGCAGCACGTTCATCAACCAGGGAATACAAATTGGCTTGAAAACAAAAAGAGTCGAAGATTTAGGCGGAAATACAGCCAAATTTTAAGAAAGTACAAATGTTCTTTTGCTGGATGTACAAAGAGCTATGGTTCATTGAATCATTTGAATACACATATTGTTACCAAAAAACATGGCCAGAGAAAATCGAAGGCAGACTTCCAATTTAATGACGATGATCCAAATCAGAATGTATATTACCAAGTCAGTAGTCAAGCTCCAATTGATTATGGTAATCGTGTCTGGTATGGATATTCAGCCCCCCAGGGCATGAATATGGGACAGCTTACTGGTCCAAGTTTAGCACAGCATCCATATTACGCGCTGGCCAGACTTCAAGCTCAGCATCCAGGACATCCCCAGCATGTTCCACCGCCTATGCATATATATGATACTGCTCAAATCGCAGAACAAATCCCTTCTTGGTATCCACCACAAATTGCACCCATTTCTTCCCATGTAAATTATGACAAACATCAGATGCCACAGCATATCTATCCACACCCAAGTTATCCTATTACGAACAGTATGGGTCTCATGCAACCAGTGGTTCCAAGACAACTGGAACCCGTAATGAAATCAACCCCAAACTCAAGGACATCTAGTTCAAGTCCAAAACCTGATAATCCCTAAATACAAAAACGAAATAATATTTATAGCATCTACTACTCGTCACTTGAAAAATGGAAAAAGTCCACTGCTTAATTTAATGATTAAATTTGTCTACTAAATTTTTTTGCAAAACTCTATTCGATCAATGATGTATATATATGGGTATCTTATAGATAGCCATTATTTAATTACTTAAATACAATGTGGAACTTTCGCTGTTATCATATTTAATGCAATAACATACAAGTAGCTTTATCTTAGCAGATTGCAAAATTGTCACTTCCATAATAGACCTGCATATCATCTCCGATATACAACGAAAATCTTTCAAGGATTACAGGTCTGTTATTTTGAATAATCGTAGATGTATTATGGCTAAGAAAGGTAGCAACAAGAAGAAATCTTCTTCGGTTGGTGTAAATAAAGAAAGAATGCTAAATCAGCATAAAATCTCTGAAGGGGATGGCACTTTTGAATCGATAAACCATCGAACTCAGCCTGAAATTGGTACTGAAATGTCGGAGGAATTAGTGAATCAAGACCAAAGTACAGCTGAAGATACAATTGCTAATAATAATACTAAATTGGCTGACTCTACTTCCAATGACTCAATGTCTATGAATCAAGAATTTGATTCAGTGATCAAAGGTTGTAAGGAAGAATCAGTAATGAGATCAGATGATGAAGCATCAAATGGAGAAGTAAATACACAAGATAACGAAGTAGCCTCTTCATCGAGCCTTATGAATCTACAAGAAAAAAATTCTCAGATGGAACAACAATCAAAAGAAGAAACATCACCACCTTCTCCACAGCCCGAAGTGAAAGCTACAAAAAAAAGGCTTACTCTTCAAGAGAGATTGGCATTGGCAGCTAAAGGCAAATCAAAGAAATCTGAACCAAATTCTACAATCTCTACTCCAATGAATGATTTGTCGCCTGTAACTACCAGAAGTGAAAAAGATACGGCTATAGCAACAACTATCGACACAGAGCCCGTCAGTCAAAAAGCAGCTGAGATTGAGCCAACTGGAAATGATAATAAAACTCCAGAATATGAATTAAAACAACTAAAGCAGGAGCTCAAAGCTGCAAATTCGAAAGTACAAGACTTAAATAGTCAAATTAAACTCTTGAAATCACAATCAAACCGTAATATAGCGCTTTCATCTTTCGAAAAAGAAAAAACAGAGTTGATACAAAAGTTGGCAGCAAAGGACGAATCAATAGAGCAATTATTAAAGGAAGGTGAAGCACTTTCAAAGAAGGAATTAAAATTGAATGAAAGCATAAAAAAATTAAAATCTTTAAACAATGATTTAGAGTCATCATTACATGATTATTCAGTAAAAAATGATGATATATCCATGAAAATGAGCGAGTTAGACGATTATTTGAAAACCCATAATTTAAAATCTATCGAGCATTTAATGGAAACTCATTCAGAGACGAGCAAAAAATTAAGTGAAACGTCGGAAGCTTTGAATAAAGAAAAGAGTTTGAACTGGGAAAATAAATATAAAGAATTAATCCAATTGTTTAACAAGGAATCTTCAGAGAAAGATAAATTCTCAAAGGAATTAGGTGAATTAAAAATTCAATTCGACATGTTGAAGAAGCAACATGAGCTTGAAATTAAAGGAAAAGACAATATCATAAGTGATTTCAAGAAAAAAACAAACCTGATAAAAGAAGAAAATGCGAAAGAAATCTCGAGGTTGGAAAGTAAGATAGAGCATTTGAGAACCGTTAATGAAAATTCATCTGGTACCTCAATAAATGATTTAGCAGAAGGCGATGGAAGAACTTCAAAATCTATTGATTATGATGATTTTATGAAATTATCTGATGCTCATGGAAAGTTACAACAACAGCATTTGTCATCTCAAGAAGTATGGAAATTACTTGAGTCTAACTTATTGAATAAAGTAGATTCCCTTAGTGCAACTGTCGAATCTTTTAAAAAGGGTAAATTGAAACTTACGAATGATTTATGGAAAGCACAAAATAAAACTCAATTACAATCTGAAGACTTGGCAGCGTTGAATAAAAAATTGGAAGATTTACAAAACGAAAGCAAAGATGTCAAAATGCAATTACAAGCTAAGGAAGATGAATTGGCACAAGAACAAGAAAAATTTGAAAAATTCAAACAAATCTACAATTCAGATCGTCAAAGTCTTGTTCTAAAGGTAAAAAACTTGAATGAGACTGTTGAAAAATACAAAAATTCAGCTAACGCCTTTAACAGATCTTCTGAGACTGAAATCCCTACCCTTGAATCTAGAAATTCCTTCAGGAGAAGCCCCTCTGCAAGTGTAATTGAAATTCCAGTTAATTATAGCTGGCAAGATATTAGGCTCGGTGAGTCGTCGTACACACCGGCTCTGAACAAGGAAATGAATAGCTATATAGCTTCAAACCACCAAACTTCCCTGTGTTCTTTAATTGAATTAGATGACGAAGATGGTTTGGATGATGCAATTTCATATAATTCGAAGACTCAAACCACCGGAAATAACAATACTGGTAGCATTTCAGGAGCTTTACCTTCTACCGCAACCCATACTAACATTCAGTTTATCAATAAAATGGGTTCCAATATCAGAAGATTGGAAATCGAATTGAATACTTTGAAAGAAGAAAATAATCAATTAGCCTTGGAAAAAGATCATGCCCAAAAAGAGCTATTGCAGAAAATTAAATTGTCTGATGAAATTGACGACTTGAATGAAGAGATAACAACCTTGAGACAAGAAGTACAAGCAAAGTCTGCAAAAGAACAAACTATGCTAGAGCTAATCGGTGAAAAATCCGAACAAGTTGAAGAGTTAAAAGCAGATGTTCAAGATTTAAAAGACTTGTGCAAGTTGCAAGTCCAACAAATGATTGAATTACAAGAATCGAAATTAGTTAATAGATGATGAAGGTATATATAGGTTATATTAAAATTCCTTATTTGCATGTATATAATTTAGGTCGTGTATATTAGAATGTTAAAAAAAAGCTCTGCTCTCCAAAAAATTTTTGTAATGAGAAGAGATCTCTAGCTTTAAGAATCCGTTGAAAACCTTTTGCTACAGCAATGACCGACCCTAGGAGTTATTTAGATGATACAGGCTCTTATTTTGCTAGTATAATTTCAAAAAATGGTAGAAATGAAGTTCAAATATATCCTATAAACAAGGACAATTCATCAGATATCATTTCATCTGCATCAGTAGTGAAAATAGAGTTGGAAGCAGATGATTCCATACTCGATGCATGTTGGATAAATAAGGGACTTAAGGATTCTTTATCTGTTTCTTCGAAAAAAAGAGGTAAAAGAAGACAATCAGAAACTGAAATACAAGATTTTTCATCTTCGCTCGTGTATTTGGCAATCAGTGTTGTAAGCGGAGATATCTTAATTATTTCTCCCTTCAAGGACGTTATCGTCGATAGAATTTCTGTTGAAACCAATCTTTTGAAATTAAGCGGTTCTGTTACGCAAGACTCAGTATGGGGTATTAACAATGCATCTATAATCTCTGAAGTATCATTAACTTCAAGTAAAATTGTGAAAAGTTTTGAATTCCCAGAGGATAAGAACTTGGAATTGATAAAAATAATCAAATATAATGAGAAAAATTCAAAATCCAATAAACCCGAATATGCTATTTTGGCATCAAACAATTTGTATTTCGTTGATTTATCTAAAACTCCTAAAAAGGCATTAATTTGTAAGTTTGTGGATGACAAAATCCAATCACAGGTAACTGGAATTCAACAGTCTATCCAAGATCTGAATATTTTCTATGCAACAAGAAGAGATGATAATAAGATATATGTACATAATTTCTCTGATCCAAAGTACCTCCTTAGCTTGAAAGCCACATCAACCATTCATAGCTTTAGGGTGATTTTTAATAAGGGCAAAGAAATCATAGTTGCTGTAACTGGTAATGGTCTTGAAATATTTAGGATTGGTTCTACTCTAGATGAGGTAGATGTTTCAGCAGCCTGTTTAATTAGAACGAGTCATCACGACTCCGAGAAGGTTTTATTTTTAAACACATTTTTGAAAGATGAAAAGCTAATTGGAGTTTGGTATGATATAAATGAGCCAAATTTTAGTCTATGTGGTTGGAATTTTGATACAGTAGGAGAAATAGAAGTTCCAATCAAATATTCAGAAAAAGTAAATGATTCTTTAGAAGAAGCACATAATAAATTATCAATTCCAAAGTCCATTGAAATTAACAATTTGTCATCTACAAATCTATACAATAATTTGTCTGAGTTATTAGTTACTCCTAAGGTGGATCAAGAGAAAATATTGGAATTGTGCTCTACTAACGACGATGAGTATAACATTAAAGAGAGTATTAAATTATTTTCCTTACTGTCAGAAAATTCTGCAATATCCATAAACAAGCTTTTCAAAATCATCAGTAGTAAGGTTGCTCTTGATCCTTCAAAAAGCGAAGCATTATCAATTTGGTTGAAATGGCTCTTATTGGCACATGGAGGTTCTATTGCTAAGCAACCAGAAAATTATAGTGACTTGAAACGCTTGCAGGAAGGCTTATTTGAAGGTTTAAAATTGATTCCTGTATTGCTCGGTATTCAAGGTAGACTTCATTTATTAAAGGCACAGGCTGAATTAAGAGATAGAATAGCTTCTAATCACGAGAACGAAGATAGTGATGAAGAAAACGTGGATATAACTAACTATGATAGTGTTGCTGGTGACAGCTTTTACTATGCTAATGGTGAAAACGACGATTTTGATAATATGGAAGACAATGAAATCTTAATTAATGGAGATGAGCCTCTGGAAACAGATGACGAAAAAAAATTAGACGGAACAGAAGAAAATGAGAAAGAAGGCGAAAGCTTTGAATAGGGAAGTAATCCATAATAAAAAAATGACTTTCATTGTCATTATATATCTCATTTAAATAGCATAGAATACAATTTGCACCCACCCTGTTGTGACTTATCGCGTATGACCGAATATAAGATCTTGAAAAAAAAAATTCAATGGATAATACATGAATCAATTTTTCACTAGCATGGCCACAGAAAAATTATATATCTCCTACAATAATATACATAAGCTCTGTAAAAAGGCAGCTGAGCAAATTAAGGCAAACTCTACTCCTATTGATCTTATTATTGCTATAGGTGGAGGTGGATTTATCCCAGCCAGAATTTTAAGAACATTTCTTAAACAGGACGGTCAAAAGAATATTCCGATTCAAGCCATTGGGTTATCTTTATATGAACAGATGGGTGATAACGTGGATACTATTGGAAAAGAGGTTGTACGTACCCAGTGGATTGATTTTGGCAATTTAAATGAACATTTCGATTCTTTGATAGGTAAAAATGTTATAATAGTAGATGAAGTTGACGATACTAGAACTACTTTGCACTATGCACTCACAGAACTTGAAAAAGATGTAAAAGAAATAGGAGAAAAGCTTGGAAAATCTAATGAAAAAACTACATTCTCCATATTCGTTTTACACAACAAGGACAAGCCAAAGAAGGCTGCCTTACCACAGGAGCTTTTTAATGAAAATCGTTACATATGTGGAGAAACTCTTCCTGACCAATGGATTGCTTATCCTTGGGATGCCATCGATATTGATGAACATACAGAAGAAGCTAGAGCACAAGGAAATTATTGATGATCATGACCTATTCTTCTTCAATATTGAAAAATTTAAGAAGTAATTGACTTCAACTTTCAAAATTAATTCCTTAGGATGTAAACAATGGTTCTACTATATATACTTATTAGTATAGAATGAGTATTCGTTTTTATTCAAGTTTAGCATTGTAAGCAGTAAATATGTTTTTTGTGTAATGAAATTTTTTTTAAATCAATGGGAAGTGTTCCTATGTGAAGAGCACTTGCAATAGATATCTAATTTAGGAGAGGAATATTCGGAAGACAACATCGGAAGATGGATGCCAACTTATTGCTAGAGTGCTTTTCTGCAACCTTGCAGACTGATCAAAATGTCAGACTTCAGGCTGAGATGAAACTCCGTGAATTAGCTATTACTCCAGGATTTTTAGGTGGATGTTTAGACATTATTTCGTCGGAAAATACGGCAATTAGTGATGGAGTTAAACAGGCAGCCGCTGTTTATTTTAAGAATAGAATTGTTAGATTTTGGAATTATGATAATCCTAATTCAATTGATAATGATGAAAGACCAGTGGTAAAAGAAAGGGTTTTGCAAGTCATCATTAACAGTAAATATAAAACTAAGCAACAATTAATACCTGTGTTAAGAACACTTATTTCTTACGATTTTCCAAAGAAATGGGACACCTTGTTAAATGAAACTGGACATTTACTTCAACAAGTACCTAGTGGAGTCATAAAGGATGATGATCTTTCTCAATTATACACTGGATTATTATGTTTTACGGAAATAACCAGAAAATTCAGATGGGTAAATAATCAAGACAGATCAAAAGAGTTGGATCCAATGATTCTGCAAGTTTTTCCACATTTATTAAATATTGGGAATTCAATAATTGCAGCTTCAGACAGTATCACTGAATTTTCTTCTGAAATCTTAAAGTTAATTCTCAAAGTTTACAAGTTTGTTACATATTATGATTTGCCAGATCAACTACAAGCTAGAGAATCTGTGAGTGCTTGGGGTGAATTCCATATCGCAATTATAAATTTGCCTCCTCCTATTTATATATTGAAATCAAATATAAGTGAACAAGAGAAATCATTTTTGGAAATTTCAAAGTGTTACAAATGGTCCATTGCAAATATTTATCGTTTATTCACCAGATACGCCTCTCTGAGCTTAAGCAAAAAATACCAATATCCTGAATTTCATAATATGTTCATTCAAGAATTTATTCCTCACATTATTCCTAATTATTTATCTATAATTGAAAAGTGGTGCTCAAATGAAAGATGGTTGAGTTCAAGTTCATTGTACTACATGCTACAATTTTTAAGTCATTGTGTTAGCCAAAAGTCAACTTGGTTATTAATCAAGCCATATTTTGAGAGCTTGGTCTCTCATTTGATTTATCCTTTACTCTGTCCTACTGAGCAAGCTTTGGAAAGTTTTGAAAATGATCCTCAAGAATATATACATTCTAATTTTGATATATACGATGAATTTGATAGTCCTGACATTGCAGCTTTGGGATTATTGGTAACATTTGTTGATAAACGTAAAAAGACGACTTTAGAACCAATAATTACATTTGCATATAATCAATTAACTAAATTGAATGAAGAACCAGAAACTTTAGAAGTCGCTAAGAAGAAAGACGGAGCCCTCAGATTAATTGGAGGAGTTTCACATTATGTTGTTATTCGCCTGTCGGTTTATTACCTGCAAATGGAAAAGTTCTTGGCCAATTTAGTATTCCCAAACCTTAATTCCAAATATGACTTCTTGAAAGCAAGAACATTGGAAATTGCTTCAAAATTTGCAGATTTGGAATACAAGAGTGATGAAACTTTATCGATGTTGTTTCATGGTATTCTCAATAACTTCAATATATCAGAAAATGAGGATATCAGCTTGCCCGTCTGTTTACAATGTGCTTTAGCAATACAAGCATATTTACCAATGCCACAATTTAGAGAAATACTATCTACTATCATATTACCAACAATGTCGAAGTTGTTAGACTTGTCCAATGAAATTGATATTGATGTTGTTTCAATGGTTATGCAAGAATGTGTGGAGAATTTTTCTGAACAATTACAGCCATTCGGTGTTGACTTAATGATTAAGCTAGTTGAACAGTTCATGAGATTAGCTACGGAAATCAATGAAGCATCAAAGGTTGAAATTGACGATTTTGATGGTGATTTTGATGATCAAAGTGAAAAGGTTATGGCTGCTACAGGATTGTTGAATACTATGATTACAGTCTTATTATCTTTTGAAAATTCAAAAGAAATCTGTATCAAGTTGGAAGAAGTTTTTTCTCCGGCTATTGAGTTTGTTTTAAAAAAT
Organism: Schwanniomyces yamadae; assembly: GCA_030565025.1. NCBI lineage: Eukaryota > Fungi > Ascomycota > Pichiomycetes > Serinales > Debaryomycetaceae > Schwanniomyces > Schwanniomyces yamadae. The sequence goes on along the minus strand of JAJMAU010000002.1, from coordinate 667,188 downwards.
AAGCTTGATGACTTTTTAACTGAAATTGGAGAGTTGATTGAAAATTCAACATTTTTATTGCGTTCAATCAGTCCAAGTATGTGGATGCACTTCCATCTTTTATACGAATCTTTTAGTGATGGAATTGCTTTGATGTATGTTGAAGAATTGATTCAATGTTTACAAAATTATTTGATTTATGGAAAGGAGGAATTGGCCAACAATCCTCAGTTAATGCAAAACTTTTATGATATTTTCATCGCCATTATAGAAGGCGATGACAATCAAATTGGACTTAATGACATTACTTATGGTTGTGAATTGGCGCAAACCTTCATTTTGTCATTAGAAGACAAGGCTGCTCCTTACACTTCAAGTATAGTCAAAAGCGTACTAGAGGTGTTTCGTAATGCCGATATGGATAAGCATCATGTAAAAAATACATCTTTCAATGTAAATGTCAATAATGTCATTGTATCATCTTTGATTTATCATGCTCCATCAACATTAATATTATTGCAAGAGTGCCAAGGATTAGCACCTTTCTTTGATAGATGGTTTAAATTAATTCCAAATCTTAGCAGAGTGTATGATTTGAAGTTATCCACCTTAGGCTTGATAGGTTTAGTAGGTAATAATGAGGTCATAAGTAGCTTGGACCAAAGTATCATCCAAGCTATCGGTCCAAGCTTTGCTGCTATTATGCTGGTGTTACCTAAATCAATGGAAAAGTTAGAAACAAAGCGTAAGGACTTCAACGAGGCTGGTTTCAGTGGTCAACCTCATGAGGATGAATACGAAAATGCTGAAGACGAGGAATTCGACGAATTCTCTGACAAAAAAGCTGAGGAGTACACCGGTGAATACTTGGAATTTTTACAACAAGAGAACTCCAAGTTAAAAGATGTCGGATTCTTCGATGAAGACGACGAAGAAGTCTTCGAAGATCCCTTAGCCACCACTCCGTTGGATAATGTCAACGTCTTGAGCTTCTTCAAGGAATTTCTCGAATCTTTACAGAGCAGTGATGTTAACAAATACGTTGTCTTGTTTGGTAGCCTACATCAATCAGAACAACAGGCAATGATCGACGCTTTCAAAATCCTTCAATAGAACAGATATATATATATAGCTATTACCAACTTTGGATTAGGAATATTTTAGAGTGAAATTGAATTGACAGTAATACTTGCAACTCCTATATTCATGGAATCGTAAATGTATCGGACAGTACCCGAATGCCCTCGATTTATTACAGTCATATTATTGAAAGTGAAGGTGTGTCGTATCTATTGGTCGGTGAATATCACCATTGGCGTTTTTTGCATATTATTTTTTTGCACAATTTTTCTTCTATGAAGGCTTTGTTTCTAAACCCTTTTTATAGGCTTTCTAACGCTCCTTAGCATTTATGTTTTCTAAAGCTTCTACAATTGTCTCAAGAGATATTGTATTTTTATAGTTACTAGGGCCCTAGTATGTCAAAATTTTGTTTGGTAAAACAACCTATTCTCACACCGGTTTAATCTCTTGTGCATGTCTGCTCATTGCGTCAAGTATGATTCTAGGAATTTCAGTAGTTTGCTAATTTTGAATGCAGATATGGCACACTGTACGGCTCATCTTGTTTTGACTTTGATGGAGGGCTAAAATATATTGTGTTGGTTGGGGATTTAGAATATTGGGACTGCTAGAGTGCTTATGTGTTAAGCTGTCTGTTCAATAGTTTACTCCTACTCTCTATTATTCCTGATTTAAATCTACCAGTTTGTAGCTGGAATTTTACGCCTACTTCTTTATCTACTAAATTATGTCGATTACTTTCCCAAAATACCTGTTTTGTCTGCACCACACCTGTCAACGTCTGACTTCTTATTTTCTATTCAAATGACACTTTTTGTCAACGTCTGGCCTAATTCTACAAACCATATCCATGTGTCAACGACTCATAATGTACGTCAACATATTGTTTACGACTTCCATGTGGATCATTTTCCACCTTTGGTACTAGCTTAAAAATCATTGGTTCATTGGTCATTTTAAAAATATATCGACCTTCCGAAAATGCCTCATCTACTAACTGCCGTATTGCAGTTGCCCAAAGATGATACGAAAAATGACGAAATATACGACTAGTTGATTTATAAATAGTACTGCGCTCTACTGCCCTCTACTGCTCTCTACCAATGGAACTGCTTTTTTTAAAATAGACATCTTTTATCCTGCTTAATTCGTGTGTCAAAGGAATTATAGTCGATATCGGCATCTCGATATCTATTAATAGTTATTTAGACCTTCTATGACGATGTCGCGCTCTTTGCCTTCTAAAGAGTGCTGTTATGATAGTTGTCATTGAGTGCATTTGGGATACTGGAGCTATTCATTCTAGGGACAGCGAGAATATTTTTATTATGGCTTGTTTGAGCCTGTAGGTTTTACTGAATTTATTTCAATTCAATTCCCAATCTATTGTTTCGTCTATTTCGGAAAACACCCAGTGCAATTGAATCAACGAAATCCCTCTATCAATCGAACGCTCGCAATCACTTTTACAATAAACAAATCATTGATATGGCCAGTTTGCTTTCTCCCTAATTTTTCCCTAATCTCTAAGCCATGTCCGGCAATCTTCTTGGACCTTATCCTAACAATTTCCTAGCAACGCTCCTAATAATTTCTTTAAGCAACCTCCTTTGTAGTTTTTAAAAAATAACCATTTTTGTATACAATTATATTTCTTTCTCTCCACGGTAGGCTTACATACAAATTGCATCAGTTTCCTCATAACATGACTAGGTATCTATAATTTCCACAGCAACAGTTAGTGGTCACAGTTGTAGAAGCGTCGGATATGCTTACAGGAATTTTTCAATTCAACTAAAGTTCCTTTTCGCATATAAAAACGTGGGTGCAAATTTTTTGATGCATTCCCTCGGAAAATAAACCCACGTTGGGAGAGCTATACTTTAGCATTAAAATACCTTCTACAATAATTTTAAAGGGATAAGATTTTATTTGATTTTATTTATTATTCATTTTCTTTTGAAATAGTGAAAAGGGCAAAAGATATAGATATAAAACGGGATTGACCTTACAATTCTAATAAAGACATAGTTGCTCAAATAAACTTCATGCTAACAGAAATCAGCGAGAACAAGAGGTTAAATTAACATATTAGAAAAAAATATTAATCAAAAGTTTCCAATACAATTGCAGAAGAAATATTGCAAAATTCTATCAAAAAAATATAAGAGATTATCGAAGTGCACTTGTAACTTTTCACCTAATTACAACTTTTATTTTCTTTAATTCCAATGAGATTTCAATTAATTTTAATAGGGCTTTTAATTTCCCAAATAACATGCTTAAACATTATAATATCGACAACAGACTCGTGGGTATCAAAAAATGTCAGATTTTTATATCAAAGCTTGAAGGAAGAAGGCCACAACGTGTTGATGATCGCTCCTTTGTACCAACATAAGAGACTTGAGGAGAGTAAGGATTTGGCTGAAGGCGATGAAATGGTTAAATCTTCTGATTCCATCGATGATGGTGGTGATTTTGGTCATTTGTTGAAAGTACACCAAGAGTATTTTCAAAAAATAAGAAATGTAAACAGAGCTAACCGGAAGGTCAAAAGCGTTCTCTCCAAGAAGGAGATCGAAGAGCTCAGAGAATCCAAGGAAGTGGTCTCAAATAATTACTTTGGTCAGGATAAACTAGATGAGTCAGTATGGTATGTTAACTCTTCTCCTTTGAATACATTACTTGTGGGTTTGGACATTATCTTGCCAGATTACTACCCTGAATTCGTTCCAGATTTACTCATTATTGGACCAAATGAAGGCCTCTCAACTTCTGAAGTCAATGCTGACGAACTTACTTCTATGTTGGAAGTCTCTATGGTCAGAGATATCCTCACTTTTGGTGTTTCTGAAGAGGATTCTCACCATGTTTACTTTCAAAATGAAAAATATTTTGATATCCAACTCGAAAGTACTACTGAAATGTTGAGAAGAAATATTTTTGGAAAGAACATTAGATTTGTCAATAGACGGATCTCTAGTTTGATCGACAATTGGGACTTTTCCCAAAAAACCCCTGCTACTTCTGTTAACATCAATTTTCCGTCTATTAATTACCAAAGCTCAGTTTGCTTTACATCATCTAATGAGAAATATAACCCAAACTACCAGAATATTGTATTAACTGCCAAGCCATCTACGCATAAAAATACAAAATATCCAAAATATGTATGGAAAAATGATAGGGTAGTCGTCAATTATTTCATGGAAGCTTCATTCAATCATATCGATGGTCAAGAATTAAAGGATCAGTCTCTTCTTAGTAATTTCAATGACGTGTATGATATCCCTACATTTAATACCCGCTTATCTACAAAAAGGGAAACATTTCTAGAGATTACTGATAACTACGATTTAAACAAGTTAATGAATAATGATGTTGAAAGAGAAATGGTGAAATACTGTCAAATTTCTTTTAACGTACACAGCTTTGAATAAGTACAATAACTTCAAGATTTCCTAATAAGGCTCCATAGGACTCATTTCCAATTATGCATTTACAAATTCAGAAATTGAATTTCGAGTTCTACTAGGCCAATTATTGCTACTATCACCTTTAGTGTATATATGATGTATGTGTGTTGTAGATAGTAACGAAAGTCATGCTACAAGAAAGCTTATCGTAATTGAAGATGCCACATCCACGTGATTTTACAAATAAGAAAATTCATACTAGCTTATGAATAATTGATATGAAAGTCAAATTAATATCAACCAGAGGTCTGCAAACAGTTATTATACATTAGCAATAAAGATGGAAATTACGCCTTTATCTCTGTCTATTTCATCCAAAGTGAAAAGGAAGAAATTAGGTACTTTATCATGCATGTCCTTGATTATTAACAAGATGATTGGAACTGGAATATTTCTGATACCAGCAACAATTTTCCAATATGCAAATGGTAATGTCGGTATGTTATTAAGTCTTTTCGCTGTTGGTAGTATAATAATATTCTGTGGGTTAATAATCTATTTAGAGTTTGCGTTGAACCTTCCATTTAGAAATGGTGGTGAAAAGAATTATTTATTAAGAGTATTCAGAAATCCAAAAGGACTAATGGGCTGTATATATTCATTTCAAATTGTCTTACTAGGCTTCAGTTCTGGAAACTCGTATGCTTTTGGCAAATATGTGTTATATGCTATCAATAATAAGGAAACCCAGGATGAATGGCTCGTCAAATTAATTGGTGTGCTTTGCATCACTTTTTGTATTATCTTGCACCTTGAATATCCTAATCATGGAACCTCGTTGTTCAACTTTTTAGGAGCTTTTAAAGTTTTAATATTTATTCTTATCATTGCCATAGGTATATTGGTGGCTCTTGGATTTATTGATACAGGTTCTGAATTCAATAACTTTGAAAATATTTGGAAGTTCGACAACAATACGCCTCCTAGCATGTATTCAATTTCAATTGCTATGTTAGAAGTAATATATTCATTCAAGGGTTGGGAAAATGCCAATTATGTTTTGAATGAGGTTTCAGACCCTTATCATATCTTGACTATTGCTGCTCCACTGGCTGTTATAATCACATCACTTCTCTATTTTTTTGTTTTAATATCTTATTTAATTGTGATTCCAAAGGATGAATTTATGAATTCAGGAGTGCTAGTTGCTGGTATATTTTTTAACAAAGTTTTTGGAGAAAGTATTTCGTCCAAGATTTTACCAATAATGATATCCCTCAGTAACCTAGGGAATGTTTTAGTTGTATCATTTGCTCATAGTCATGTCAACAAAGAATTGGCGGATAATAATTACTTGCCTTTCTCAAAGACCTTTCAAAAATTTAGCTTCTCATTATATCTTCATTGGGCCGTGACTGTGATTGTCTTGATAGCACCTCCTTCCACGGAGATATATGAGTTTGTTTGCAACCTATACATATATCCAGGAACTTGGATAAATATATTTATTACTTTGGGATTGATATACTTAAAATTGAACGCTAAAAGGGAAAAATGGGGAAAGTACAATAATATTGATAACAAAAACTTGAAAGCCAATACTATTGATTTCAGTTATCAGTCAATTGATGAGGATTCTGATGCTGAAAATCTTTTCTGTGATACTCCCGAAAATACGGAAGTTGAACCATTCAATAACTCCATGAAGAAGATTTCAGCCCCATTTGTTTGTATAATTATTTTCTTACTAGCCAACGTATTTTTGGCTCTATTCCCATTTGTACCACCACCTTCAAATTCACTTTCTGCCAACTCCACAATTCCATTCTGGTGCTTCCCTGTAATTGGGACTACAGTTTTAGCGTCCGGAGCTGCATTCTTCTACTTTAGAAAATGGCTGAGCTTGTATAAATTTAAAAGATATGGAATTTTACAGCCAGAGATTAAATACGAAGATACCTATTGATTATTTTCTGATAAAATATATAAGTTTTTTTAATATATTTGATGTTATATGTAGATAAAATTCCTCGGTAGAGAAATTTGAGGCCCCACAAAAAATGTTACAAAAAAAATGTTGATATCATTTGAGATAAAGAGTTCAGTATATAATTCGATATTAACTATGAATAAATCGACTGAAATTTTAACAAAATCTTTAGAGGACAAATACAAATTAGCATTTAAATTCTTTATGAATAAAAGCTTTGAAAAATCGTTCAAAATAATCAAAGATTTGTTTTCAAAATGTATTATTGAATTTAGAAATGGAACTGTAGGAGAAAGGAGTTTCAACAAGGTAGCTAACCTCTATCTTGTTGAAATAGGACTAATATTTAAGGATGCTGAATCGTTTCTTTCGAACGAAGAATTGAAAGAACTTGCAGACGAATGTAATGGAGGTTATTTAATGGATTCAATAGTTGAAGCTTATGCGATTTACGACATGATACCTTTCGAATCGTTATACAATTTAAGTTTGATACACTCAATAAATTTGGATAGACATTATGATAAGAGTGATGAGCTATATTCGAATTTTGAAAAGATATATTCACTTATGCAAGGAAATTCACAAGTCGCTGCAGTAAAAAAATTCACTGATTTATATGTATTCGAAATCCTACCAAAACTTAACAAATATGACGAGTCTATCGAAATTATCAATAGCGATAAGATTTTTATATCGACTAAGAATGAAGCTAAGGAGAGGTTGGAACAAATCAAGCAAGAAATCTTAAACAAAGAGAAACAAGCAAAGCGTAAGTTGGCAGAGAAAAAGGCCTTAGAAAGTGAATACAGGGAAAACGAAAGACGTAAAGCAAAAGAGTTAGATAGGCAAAACAATATAAATTACAAATCTTTCAAGCAAATCAAAGAACAATGTTCCCAAAGTCGGATCGGTGCTAGACCAATAAAAGAAATAAGCCGTTCTGTAGAATCCAACAATTTCGAGGTTTTAACAAGAAGATTGCAGTTTTTATTACCGTTCAGTAAAAAGCTTTTAAAAGAAAATTATCAAACTATTTTAATTTCTATTTGTGCCATAGTCTTATCCGTTCTGTTTGCACGAAAGAGAAGAGTTAACTTCAAAGAAAAATTAAAAGAAACAATTAGCATGGCATTCAAAGTTAGTTATTTATAAGATGCAAGCAATGTAAAATATCAATTATTTATAGAAATAATGGAACATCTATAATACCTCTAGCTGTACCTTCTTCATTATTGTTACTCTTTTTAACCCTTTTGTTGGAAGTACTTTCTGGCTGTATTTGTTCATTAGATTTAGCAAAATTACCTATTTGTAATTCTTCGTTACTTTTTCCAGCACCATCTAAATCTTGTCTAAACAAAGCATACGAAAGATTTATTGGCTCGTTAGTATTTTCCTCCCTTTCTTCTCGCCTATTGTAAACCGATTCATATCTATTATTTTCCAGATGAGGATTTGCTGCATCGTAGACCTTGATGTACTCATAAGTTTCGTCATCAAAAATATTATTCAAATTTATTCCACTCCTACTATCATAATCTTCAGTTACCGTAGAAAGTTCCAACATATTGAACCTTATTAGAGTTCCCGAATAATTGGGAATTCTTGAATTTTTGCATAACAACTGAATTGAAAGTATACCGTTTAGATCTTTTAAAACCTTGCACTTTGAGGATAGTTTGACGGCCTTTAATATTTTTATGAATATATTGAAATTATAGCATGAGATCAATGACTTGTTGATTTCCTTCAATTCTAAATTTTCTGCTTCTTTTTCAAATATAAGTATTCTTTCTAAAATTGTTTTCTCATTTGGATATATTAATTTCAGATAGCCAATAGGACCTTTTGATATAAAATTAAGTTGATTTTCGATAAACGATGGACCTCTGATTCCTCCTATATTTTGATACTTTCTCGACCCAAGCATTTTGCGTTCATTGGAAACATATATGTATAATTCAGATGTATCAATTTGGTGTAAATCTTGTAGGAGAGGAGTCAACACGTCACTCTTCAACATTAATTCGAATTGAATTTCATTATGATTTATGACCAAACCGAAATTTTCTTCTATTGCCCCATCTACATACTCAACATCATATGGATAAATGAAATCAGTATAAAATGTAACGAACTCTATTTTTTCACTCATTAAGTTATCTTCAAATTCAATGATAAGAAGATTGCCTTCTCCATTGTAAGTAATGAAACAGGTAACATTTTCATTCGATTTACTATTTCCATTTTCACCGCCTTTAGTTCTTTTATTGAAGGCTGAGCTTGCTGAAACTGAATTAAAGGATTCTGTGATCAAGCCAATGTCGATACCTAATCTCAAATCGATCGATGTATCCTGAGATGTATCATCACTCTCGCCATATAAATTATAAATTTGAAATAGCGAAGGATCGATTGTCAATTGAACGTTGCAAATGTGATTGTATTCAGTATAAAGCACAATTCCACTGGGCTTTATTATCATTAAAGCCTGATTATTTATGGCTGTGATTGCAGAGAACATATCAGCCAAATGTGAAATTTGGGTAGTAGATGCTGTAAATGTTATCAGCTTGCTTTTATTTTCCTCCTCCACAGGATGGTATGTTGCATTATCATCTGTAGATGCTTGTGAACAAACAAATAAATCTGACATTCATGTACATTAAGTCTTTTTAGCTTGGTTTAATTAAGAACAGCCAAAAAGAATAGTTATACTAATTACATTATCGCGTAAATGAAAAAGAATTAATTCTATACTAGATTGAAAAATTACATAATAAAATGCTAATAAAATAGAAATAAAGATAAAAAGATTTTGGATCTTCTGGCTGAAAGAGATGACTTTCAAAAATCAAACAGAGAACTATAAATAATGATAAAATCCTGTCTGAATATTTCAATTCAATAGACTGAAATGTAGTTGTCGATTCTATTCTTTTGATTTTGAGCAATACATTCTGCAATCCAAGTAACATTTCTTATTTCTTGTTCTTTTGATCTTAACCATGCCCATACTGTGGACAACGTAAACTGTTGAGTAAACGCATTTCTACAAGCCTGCATTTCGGTCATGTAAAACCAATCTTCCAAACTACTCAAGCTTGAGTTCGAAGAATCGTTGGCGTTTCCAAACAAATCCTTGTATTCACCAACAGATCCGATTAAAGTTTTAAATTGTTCTATATCATCAACTTGTGAAAGACGAGAGTGATAAACTGGGTACAACTTCCCAAAAGACGGAAATAAACTTAACTTGTCTTCCGCAGATAAATCTTGGTTGTTAAGGGAATTAATCGCAATATTAATAACTCTCTTATCAGCTTCAAATTCTAATAACCTGGTCATGATTTCTTGGTCTGGATTAGTTAATTCCTTTTCTACAAATTCGGCAAATGCATCCAAGTAATTCTTGTATAACCGATTTCTAATAATTTCAATGTTCAAGTCATCCAAGTCATCGGCACTTATACAGCCTTTGAAAAATGGTGCCAATGGTGTATCAATCAAGACAGTGCTGTACAAACTCTCGATGTCCGTGGCTATCGATAAAGTAGGCAAAGTCTCAAACCACCCCAATGGATGGCATTTAGCTAATATTTCAGATTTATCTCTTTCGTGTAAAGTACCGGTGATCATCAAAGACACATTGTCTATCATGTAACCGTAGCTGATGTAATCCAATAATTTGCTTAAAGTACCTGATGATTGATTTTTCAAATATTGATATTGCTGATACATCTTCTTCGATAAGTTTTCTTGGATTATAGATGTGGATAATGGACCTGAATGTGAAGCCAAGAAGTTTCCGTAGTCAGTAGCTGATAATTGCAACTTTAAATCTTCCAAATTATCACACTGAGTGAGATTAACATATTGATTGTTACTCAATAAACCACTTTTATAGCCTCTCACAATTCCCTCAACATATCCATTGTTTACATTAAAAAATAATCCTTCCATGCTTTATGATTATTTCAGCAAAAAGCTCCGTTAATTACAGATATTCTATAACTTACTATATATCGAAGGGTGACAATAGATTTATATGAAAGTTATCGGGAATTTCCTCGAGTCGTGTAAAGTTCAATATGATAAAATGAACTTCTGTGTTTAGGATAAATATCTATATAGATACAACAGGAAGGCTGAATATGGCTGATATATTGTTAGATACTTTGAAAAATGGGTTGGATAATTCATCATTACACTACCTAGAATCTGATGATCAATTACGAAGTAATTGTGAGGAGTACTTACAAGAACTCTTGATCAATGACGAGTTTTTATCAACAGATACATATACTACTAATAATGCACATGAAACAGCCTCTGAATCAGGGAAGAAAAACCTCATTGAAGAAATAGCAGAATTGGATCAGAAGAAGAGACAAGTCAGTCGTGATTTGTCTTCGATCACAAAAGATAATCGAGACTTAATTATCGACATAAGTAACGACCTAGATGATGTAAGTGAATCATTCAGCAAAGACTACGTAAGGGAAATTGAAGCAGTAGTAAAGTTACTAGAAAACTCTAATAGATCCCAAGTTAACAAATTTGAAATAATTTCAAACGAAAGATTAAAAAATGACATCAAGATTAACAATTCCCTACTCTCCAACATTGAATCTGTATTGGACTTGTTAGAATTGCCTGCTTTGTGCAAACTTTGCATTCTACAAGGAAATTACCAAGAAGCGTTAGAAATATCGGTATTAGTACAGTCTTTGGTTATTAGATTTCCAAAGTTAGCATTTTTCAAAAGTATTCGTCAACAAATAGATGTGGAATTGAAATTAATGGTCAAAGGTTTAATTAAACTATTAAATACAGATTTAAAACAAAATCACATCCTAAAAATATTCCAAATTCTAAACCAACTTGATATTATTGAAGACGAATCCTCATTTAGCTTTAGCAAATTGTATGACAAAAAGTCACACAAGGAAAAGTTTTTGAAAATCATTTATTTGAACGCAAGGTTCAAATTTTTGCTGAATGAAGCTTCCAACTTGAAACCTTTGATAAAATACAACAAATTAACATATCTAAAAAGATTTATTGAAATCTACAGAGAATATATTTTCAGTTCCTTGTCCATGTACTATGCTATATTTAATCCTTCCGTGGCATTCAATAATGAAAACAAAAGTGAAGGTGATCTTCTAGTAAGTCAATTCATTACGAATTTGGCATGTTTGTTAACAGACGAATTGGCTCTATATCTTCCTCAGATAAGTAAATCAGAAAAGGATACAGACAGTGAAGAAATTGACATTCAAAGTCAAAGAGACGGTCTTGTATTGCAAATCATTTACTTATGCAGATCGTTGTCCAAATATAATGTAGACTTCGAAAGCATAATAACATGGAATTTATGCTACGGCGAATCTCCTGTTATAAGTGAGGAAAACTGGCTACAAAACATGGCTAAAGTCAAAAAATTCAAGTCATAGCCAGAAAGCTTTGTAGCTTAGTATTCAAAGCATATATTTATGAATTAAAATTAAAAATTTATTGCATAATTATAGAAATAAATATCTATTTTAAACTATTCAAACCGAATAAGAATCCCAATTCTCTTTGACCAAGTCTGCTAACACTATTCATGCTCTTCTCATCTAAAGCAGCACTCACCATTTCTTTTTTCATATCTTGCAATTCCATTATTCTACTTTCAACTGTTCCTTCAATTAAAATTCTGTGAACAAATACTTCCCTCTCTTGACCTATTCTATGCGCTCTATCCATAGCCTGTTCTTCGACAAAAGGGTTCCAAAATGGATCCATTATAATTACATGAGATGCGCATGTCAATGTCAACCCCACATTACCAGATCTTAATGACAATAATAATACTTTTACATCTTCTTGATAAAATTTTTTTATTTTTGTATTTCTATCCTCAATTGACATAGACCCATCATATCTTAAAAATGGGATATTAGCTTTATCAAGACCTATTTTCATCAAATCAAATAATGTAGTGAACTGAGAGAAGATGATTACCTTTTCATTTGAATGATTTTCAAAAATTGAATTCAAAAGCTCAATGCACTTTTGCATTTTAGCAGAAACACTAAATCCCGAGTTGGCTTTAACTAGCTCTTGAATCCTTGTATCATTGGTTACTCTTCTCTTCTGCTTTTGAATTCTTTCAAAATAATTTGCAATTTGCATCTCGGTGTAATTCTCATTGATAACTTTATTATATGTTTCAAATTTAACTAAGTCAGATTCCTTAACATTCTTTTTACAATAAAAACATGAAGCTAATCTGTTGTCTTCAGAAGCATCCCCAACTTCATTGTTTGAAAAAAAATCATCAACACAATTACTACAAATCATATGGCCGCAATTAGGAAACAAAATTATGGATTCTTGAGCATAGACATCGAAGCAAAGAGGACAAGAAAACATTCCACTTTCACTTTCACTTATTTGATTCATTTTATCTTGAATTTTTTTTATAATGAATTTATCAATGCTTATTATATTGTCATACGTAATTTTCCAGTCTCTGGGATTATAAGATTTTATCGTTTCAGATTCCTCTTGCTTCATTTCTCCTAACTCTACTAAAAATCTATGACAACAAGCCTGTCTGAGTCTAAGCAACAAAGTCAAAATATTTGAAATTGCACCGGCCTTCTTTTCTGCCAACAAACGCTTTGCCTTTAATTGAATACCTGATTCTAAAGAAGAGTAGAAATGTTGTTCATCCTCATCCATCTTGACTTTACTAACTATAATATGCTTTGCAGGTAAGGATAAAATTGGCTTTCCATCTATCAAAGACGTTTTACTACGACGTAATAAGATGGCTTTTAAAACAGCTCTAAGTTTTTTCATACTCTTTTGCTTATCGAAATCGTCAAAATTTCCCCCCTTAGATTTTAATGGAAGCAGAATGTCGTTTCTAAATTTACTTTCATTATTATATGGCTTGATCTTCAAAAACCTCAATATAGGATATAATTCTTCAACATTATTTTGAATCGGAGTTCCCGACAAGCAGAGACGATATTTTGCTTTTAGACAGGATACAGCCTTTGAACTTATTGCGAGTTTATTCTTAATATTTTGAGCTTCATCAAGAATAACTCTGTAAAATCTAGCGTTGCTAGAAAAGAAAGGAGAAGTGTAGCTATTTCCTCCTGAAGTCAAGTCGGGGAGAACATTTCTATTTCTATTAACTCGGGCTTCGTGCAAAACTTCTTTGAAGTGCTTCTTCCATTCAGATGATAATGTTCCATAAGAAGTCATTATAATATCGTAATTTTTCATCATCTGAAAAGAAGAAAGTCTTTTCTTTTCGGATCCATGAAAAATACCAACTTTTAGATTTGCACTTGGTTTCAATTTAGATTGAATCTCAGCTACCCATTGCCTTAGCAAGGAGACAGGAGCAATAATCAAATTCGTTTTATCTGAATCATCTGCAGCCCTGTTAGAGATCATCAATGCAATAGCTTGAATTGTTTTTCCCAATCCCATATCGTCTGCCAAAATACCACCCATTGACTTAGATTCTTCCATCCTCAATAGCCAAGAAAGGCCCATTCTTTGATGCTTCATTAAATTTATTGATAGCTCTGGCGGAGTTTGCTCTAATCCATCTTCAAGTTCTTCATCTGGTCTAATATTATCCAAAAGATTTTGAAGGTCCTCATTATCTGAATTTTTAATAAAAAGTTCTTGAGTATAAATGTTATTTACATAGCCATTGGTATTAAAATTGCGCATGGATATATTATTCACTTGTTGGTTATTTGATGGAATATCATTCAGAGTTGTAGTATCTGATGGAAGTATATTGAAACCTTGATGTGTTAACGTCCTCATTGCATCATTGATTCTACTCAACTTAAAACCAAATGCATTGAAATTTGCCACGGCTTGGCTAAGCTTTTGTTTTACATCGTGAAGTATAGAATTTTTTTCCTCTAAAATCTTTGAAACACTTTTAAACAATTCTGTCAGCGAACTGTCACCTCTCGCTTTATATTTGTTAGCCTGCTCGCCGAGATCAATTACGATTCTTGATTGTGCTCTTACCACGTCCATATATTTCTCCTTCTGGAGACTAAAAAAGTTCATTTCATTTATGACTCTTAATTTTTCTTCTTTGTAAGACTCAAGCTTTATGTTCACCTCATTCTGTCGAAGTACATCTGCCGAGAAGTTTGCATCGGAAGTATGAGGTACAGGTGCTGGTTTATTGAAGTAATGGTCTGGGTTCTGATTTATCTCATTACTTGGCTGCATAAACCGACTCTCTGTCGGTTCATCTATTACTTTGATAATATTATTTCTCATCATTGCATTCCCACCTTTATCACTCCTGATGTCAAAAGACGACTGCTTGAATTTACTAAAGCGTGTTGCTTCTTCTGCATCAATTATCATTATATCATCAGTTGAATCATATCCGTTTCTTCCTTCGATATCTTCTTTTTCATCCTCTTCTTCATCACTGCTAATACTAATTATCTCAGCGGAATTTGAAATAGCTGAATTCTCCGATTGAAAGATATTATCAGGTAACGTCGACGGTAGATCCAGTATACTAGAAAGTTCGAGCTCTTGGTTTATGCTTTTATCTTCTCTATTAAAAGAGTCTAGTTTGAAGTCTGAATTTGAATTGTTTCGAATATTAGAAAAAAATGGATTTTTGGTCACATTTAGGGAATCTAGCCTCTGGCGTTTCCAAATATTGTTAGCAGGAGCTGATGGCTCCTGTCGTATTATATTCGTATCTATGCCTTCTTTGCTATCCGTATCAATTTTGCTATTGAATATATTATCCTTGTCTTCTGTAGATCTATTTGGCCACTCTTCCTGAGAATTACTATGAACTAATTCAAGATTACTCAAGAGATCTTTATCCTTAATTTTCCCATTATCCTCATCCTCTGACAATATTTCTATGAAATTTTCTTCGCTGGAAGCCATATATGTATATTGTTTATAACTTCTTCTACATGTTAATCTTACAGTAAACATATAGTTTTTTGAGGTCGCACTTGCGCACTTACAGTGTGCTCAATCAGAAGATAATCCCAAAAGCATATTTCTATCAAGATAGCAAAAAAATACTTAATCAGGTATTTGTGAATGGATTTGTGTATGTATTTATATGAGCTTATTTATTACATACTTACATCAGTTTAATGTACACTACGCCCAGGTATATCAGCAGGGGAATTTAAAGAGAAAATCGGTTCAAAGTGTATCTCCATTTTCTTCAAGAATCTTATCTAGGCAAATGGTCAATTCAGTTATCAACCTTTGGTTATTTTCATCAAATGCTAATCCTCTTTGGTAATCAGCTCTAGCAGCTTCGTAGTTCTCTAAGAAGTAGTTGGCAACTCCTCTTCTCAAGAAATTATCTGGAGTGCACATCATCATACCTAACAACATGTCTGCATCATTAAAGGCTTTCAAATATTCCTTGGTCTTCAAGTTTGCATCACATCTACTCATCAAAAATAGACTCAACTCTTGTAATGTACCCTGGAACGATTCAAACTTGTGTCTTCTTGAAATCATATCAATACCAACAGAAAATTGTTTAGCAGAATCTTCGAATCTACCTGCCTTGAAAGATTGTACTCCTGACTCATATAACTTTTTGATCATTCTAGATAAATCTTTATTGAAATTTTCAGGAGTTGGTGGTGATGGTACATCTGATCCACTGGCTATTAATTCTGATGTTAAATTGTTCAATTGGTCTATTTCAAGTTGGAGTTGCGATACGTCTCCTTCAGCCAGAGACAGAATCAGTAACTTTTTGGTTTTTGGATCGTATTCAACAGCAGCACTCATACTGGTTCTTTCTCAAGAGGTATTTCCTGGCTAAAAACTACGAAATCTAATTCTATGGTGTAAACCATACCGATACCCGAACACGTATATTTAATTTTTCACTGATTACATAATTTAGGCTGGTTGCAATATTCATTTGTTTGTGGATATCTTCAAACCACAAGGCCCAATGTTACATATTTTAATCTCACATCGCCCTTTAGCGATTGAAAAAATAACAAAAGCACCCTTCCTTTGACTTCGTGGGATGTATTTGCCTACTTGCCAGCAATAGTTTGAATAAATGCATCAAATTATATCGACGATCGCAGAACGAGACTCACTAACAAAATTCATAAATTGTCTGTTGGGAAGAGGCTTATTCAATAGCAAACACCAAGCTTATACCTCTATCGAACAAAATGAGGTTGGAGCAGATTGTAATCAGGATGCAGAATCAGATCTCGAATATGCAAATGTTATAGAGGAGGAGCACGATAGATTGCAAAATATGTTGAAATTAAGAAGAAGAAGTATAAGTTCTTCGTCTTCAATTAATTTGGGCCGATTTGAACAAAAAAAGCGTAAAATAGGGAATTTGAAGCTAAGGATGGACGGAGGAGATTCAATGAAATCCCTCTCTTCGGAAAGTACATTTAAAAATACCTATTTTGCAGATGAGAGAACAGGTACATTGAGCAAGCTATGGAAGCTTAGATCAGGCCACAAGAAACGAACTAATCGAGATGCAGCAGCTAATTCACATGAATGTAAGCCCTTGTCAAGGCTCTGGAAATTTAAAAATACTCTAATACAAAAACCTGTGAGTCAAGATTGCTCACAGATGATGATCAATGAGCTATTGAAGTCTGAAGATATATCCAATGCTTGCGAGAGTGACCTAATACCAGTGATTACAGTTGCAAGTAAATTTATATTGCAGAAAAACAAAAGCGGATATCCTTCTCTTGATAATAAATTGGAATTTCCAGATAAATTTAATTTTGGACCTTCTGGTCTTTTTGATCGGAGGTAGTTTAAGAAATAAAAGAAGTATGCTTTAGGGCTATGGCTGGATATTAGAAATGTGTTAGCTGCAAATGATATCTTATTGGTTCATTCATCAAAAAATTATAAAAAGACTTTAATTCTATGAAATGTTACCGTTTATATGAAAAATAAAAAATATTCATTAAATAGGAAAATAAATAAATATACTTCATAAAGCTAAAAAAACTCAAGTAGTTTCAATCAGGCCATAAAGAATCAATCCTTTTCAATAGTGTTAGTATAAAGGGCAATATGCTAACTCATTTTAATCGATATTGCAAAATTTACTCAGTTTAATTTTCGCTATCTGATGGTTCGGATCCCGGGCGCATGAATTCTTGATCGTGAAAGAGTCATATCTAGCTCCATTTATAAGAGAACAAAATCATCAAACAGTAGCTAAAAAGATAATTCGGTGATAATGGTAAATTTTAGCACATTAATTAGGCCAAACATTTTAAGTCTTGAGCCATATAGATGTGCGAGAGACGATTTTAAAGTAGGTATTCTTTTAGATGCAAATGAGAATACTCATGGTGCAGCCTTGGTAGAACAATCAGAGTTGGAAGAGACATTGGAATTGAACAGATACCCAGACCCTCATCAAATTGAATTAAAACAGCAACTAATTGACTTGCGTAACTCACAACCTAACGAATATTTGAAGGACTTCGAAACTAATAAATTAAAGACTGAAAACTTATGTCTTGGGGTTGGGTCGGATGAGAGCATTGATATGTTATTAAGGTGTGTTTGTATCCCAGGAAAAGATAAACTATTAGTATGCCCACCAACGTATGGAATGTATTCTATTTGTGCAAAGGTAAACGATGTTAAGTTGACTACGGTCCCATTGAAATACCCTAGTTTTCAAATTGACGTGGATACAATTCTGTCTACAGTAACAAGTGATCCAAGTATAAAATTGTTATACTTAACTTCTCCTGGAAACCCAACCGGCAAATTGATTGCGGTGGCTGACATTATTAAATTGTTAGAAAAGACCTCCAATTGGAATGGACTCACTGTCGTAGATGAAGCATACATTGATTTCACTTCTACAGATATTCCAAATACACATCAATCTATGTCTACTTTAGTGAACCAGTATCCTAGCTTGGTTGTTCTTCAAACATTGTCCAAGTCGTTTGGTTTGGCAGGTATTAGGTTAGGTATTACTTATGCATCCCCAATATTGTCGCAATACTTGAACGCGATGAAATATCCTTACAATATATCTTCTTTGACTTCTAATGTTGCTTTAAGAGCTACTAACAGAGAAACTGGCCTATTAAGGATGTATGAATACGTTGACAGTATTAAAAAGCAACGTAATACACTTTTAAAGAAATTGCAAGGCTTTAAGGGTATTGGCAAAAACTTGGGAGGTATAGATTCGAACTTCCTACTTTTAGAAATTTTAGATAGGGATGGTAACCCTTCCAATGATATTGCTTTTAAGTTATACAATAAGTTAGCCACTGAAAACCAAGTCGTAGTAAGATTTAGGGGTAAAGAGTTGAATTGCACCGGTGGTCTTAGAATTTCTATAGGTACTAAGGAAGAAAACGAGAAGTTAGTTGAAAAAATGGCAAAATGCTTAGATGAAGTTTATAGAGATGAATAGCTAATTACAAAAGAAATAGAGATTAAATAGATTTCTTCAAATTGAAATATTCTTCTATACTAATAAAGATTAAGCCATATAGAGAAAATCCGGGTAACATCTCGATCTCTTTTTTTCCATTTAGCTATGAGGTGAAAAATCTGAGTTAGTTCAATTTGATAGTTCATATTCATACAGTAACCAACGGTATTCAGTAACATGGCTAGACAGAACTTTATTGGTCTTGTGGTATCACAAGGTAAGATGTCAAAAACCGTAAAGGTTAGAGTACAAACCAAAGCTTATGATAAGAAAGTTCACAAGGAAATTATTAAAAGAAAAGATTATTTAGTTCATGACGAAGGTAATATCTGTAAAGAAGGTGACATTGTTAGAATTGAAGCTATACCAAAAATATCAGCTAGGAAGTATTTTGCTATTGCAGAAATCAAGATAAATAAGGGTCAGCAATTTGCTTTATACGAAACAGCAGCAAAGGCCAAGGTCATTGAAGAAGCTGAAGAAAAACTTGAACAGTTCTTGAAGAGAAGAAGTGAAGTAGAGAATATTATCACCCAAGTAGAGGATCTCAGGAAACTTGATCGCATTTCAAACGTATTACAAGCTGATCCCTCCGCAGACAGAGAATTTCTTTTGAAGGAAATTGACAGCATCAAAGAGAAATATAATATCAAATCATGGCCTTCAGTCGAGCCAGTATTGAATTTCGAAATAAATGAAACAGCAAAGGACTTATCGGTACTTGAAAACAGGATTCAAAACATAAAGCCTATCATATCGAAGTTAATGAGCGAAGAATATACTTCTCAACGTGAAAAGATATTATCACAGTTATCCAAGACTCCTATAGAAGATATCAAACCTTTCACTCAAAGAAATATTTTAAGGAAATTTATCTTAGATCCTAAAAATGATTGTCCAGTTACGTTGTGAAACACTTAATTTGAAAACTCATCACGTACATTTTGTATATAGCATCGCGATTAGTGTATAAAAATAAATAGCTATCCGAGACTTCTAAAAAATTAGATTATTTCGTTCTAACCATATTGCTGAAAACAATGTTTACTAATTAAACTATTCAAGAAACTAGCAGTGAGACGATCTACATTAGGTTAATAGATTAGAAAAGAGATCTAAATATTTTTAAGCTTTACACTACACTGCAGTATTAATTTTGATCAGTGGTTCTTTAAATGGCTAGTCAGAGATTTAGTCGTAAACTTAAGAGGTCAAAGAAGACTCTATCTAGTATTCGAGCAACTGATAAATATGAATTGAATAAATTTTTAGAAGGTGACAATTTTTTTCCCTTTCGTTTGGGTGAAAGGAGACTTCGTCGTGATGAAAAAGGCATACCTGCACTGGCTATACGGCATAGTTTAGCAGCTCCAATCATCACAATTACAAACTTGAAACCTAGGCCTGGAGATAGATTTTTTGTTTTCTGGTACATTATCTCTGCTTATTTCCCACTTATATCAGCATGTTTGGGGCCATTAGCAAATATGATTTCCCTTATTGCGCTTATGGAGCATTGGAAAGAGGACGCAACCCTGGGAAAACAAGTTAGTGATAGGACTGCAGTCGTTATAATGAACTCATTTTCATTGGGTATGGGAATTATAGGCAATTTGTCTCTTTCTATGAATTTTTCAGGAACTCTAAGATATACATTTACTCAGAGTCTTTCAATTTTCTGTTGGTTATTAGCCAGTGCATTGTTATTAGGAGCCATACTTATAACTAACAAAGACTTTAAAGGAGAAGATTCACAATTCATAAGCACTGAAGGTTTCTGGTTTGCAGTATTTACTACGTTTTTCTATTTTTGTTGTGCTATGATATTAATTATTAATTATTGCGGTTACTTTTTTGGGAAGTACCCTCCATCATTCAATTTGACTACTAAGCAAAGAACTTTAATGGTTTACACAGTGATTTTTGCTATTTGGGGGATCCTTGGTTCTGTGGTAATGGAGAAGCTTATTGATGGTTTAACTTATGGTTCATCTTTGTATTTCTGTATTGTTTCATTTTTAACAATTGGACTAGGTGATATACTTCCTATCACTTCTGGAGCTAAGGTAGCTGTGCTAATATTTTCATTGATAGGTGTTTTGATTATGGGTTTAATAGTAGCAATGATAAGACAGGTTGTTTTATCTTCCAGTGGTCCTACTATTTTTTGGCATCAAATTGAATTAAAGAGACAACTTAAAGTAAATGAATTGATGCAAAGGCGTATAGAAATTACTCCCGAAGAATCTTTTTATCAGATGCGTGAAATCAAGAGAAAAGCAAAATTGAGACAGCTTAATATATCATTAGCGATTACTGTATTGATTTTCATGATGTTTTGGCTAATTGGTGCTACTGTATTTCATTATGTTGAGGGTTGGTCTTTTTTTAATGCGATATATTTCTGCTTCTTATGCTTAATTACAATTGGTTACGGCGACTTCGCTCCTAAGACCCCTCTAGGAAGAGTATTCTTTGTATCTTGGGGGGTATCTGCAGTTCCCTTGATGACAATGTTGATTTCTAACATTGGTGACGAACTTTTCACTTTTGGTGATCAGATTGTGGCATTCGTTAAGAAGATTCTACTCATAAATTACTTGAACAATACAACACTTGAGGATATCAATTTAAAGAAAGAAGAAATTACAGAAATTGTTAATTCTCCATCTAGACTGCCATCTAGACTGCCATCTAGACTGCCATCAAGACTGCACTTTGGATTGCAAGCAAAACACACCAGAGTACCAACCAGACTGCTTAGCAGGAAGCACGACCTTGAAAACAAGAGATTATCCATTGATCTTGAGCATAAAAAAAAGTCTTATTTAACTGAAAATGAAAGTCTATTTGCTATAAAAGATGAATTAACTAACGAAACAAAATTGCAAATGCATAAGTTGAAGCTTATGTTGAAAGTTTTCATGAAAGTGAAAAGTCTCATAACTGACTCTATCGAAAGCCCCGACAAATTGTACGAACTTGAGGAGTGGTCTAACCTTTTTCAGTATGTAATCGAGAAGGACGAGATCGAAGCAGCAACATCAAGCAATTTGTATTGGCTTCAAAGATCTTCGCCTTTGAGGTTACCATTGAAAGAGCCAAACTATTTTATTGCAAATTTTCTTTGGAAATTTGAGAACGACTTACGTGCCTTGGTATATTCGGAAGCTGACAACTTAGAGAGGCTTGAAATATTATCGGAATATCTTGACACTAAATAGTAATTATATTTGAGTCTATTTATCTCTGATTTGTACAATACAGAAGTCTATGTGAAGTGGTTTAATGTAGAGCTTAAGCGGATTTTATTGTGGAGTTTATCTTAGATAAGAAACTTCAACGCGCACTGAGTTTTGTTCAAAAATATCATACTTTTTCATTATCTCTTCACCATCGGAGCTAGCATTAATTATAATATAAAGCTGGTCAAGAAATACGAAGATGTCTAATACTTCTTCTACAGGAGACATATTTTCTGACCCAACAGTTATTAAAATAAGTCACAAATCGTCGCTTAAATTGTCACAACTTCAATATTTTACATATATGATAATTGGAATATCATTGTTATGGCCGTGGAACTGTTTATTGTCTGCATCGGCTTATTATGGGCATCGTTTCTCACAGTCTCCAGGTCTAACAAGGGTATACTCCTCAACTATGATGACAGTTTCGACAGTGTCTTCCACCATTTTTAATTATTATTTATCACAGGCCCAGACAGGAGTAAGTTACAACCGAAGGATTAATCTTGGGCTATCCATAACTGTGGGACTATTCATAATCATGGCATTTTCTTGCATTTTGGATTTTTTTATTAAGATGAGTGATGCATTTTTTTTTTTCATTCTTATGTCAATAGTATTGTTTGCGTCTTTGGCGACTTGCTTAGCACAAAATGGAACTATGGCGAAGGTAAATGTGTTGGGCGGTATATACGCTAATGGTGTAATGGTCGGTCAAGCTATCGCTGGTGTATTACCTTCTATTGCTTTAATTGCTTCGATATTGATAGTCGGAGATACACATGGGAAATCTGCTAGTGAAAATTACTATGTAGAGAAGAATTACGGTGTATTCATATACTATATTACTGCTAGTTTGATCTCAGCAATTTCAATAGTTTTGCTTTCTTGGGTTAACTCTTTCAAGAATAATAGTTCATATCAGGCACTTGATCAAATTATGGAAGACAACACAATAATAAATGAAGAAAGCGAAGATCATGTATTAACACAGAACATGCATGTCCCATTCAAATTACTTTGGTCCAAGCTCAAGTTAATTGGTCTGACCATATTTCTTACCTTCAGTATTACATTAATATTTCCTGTTTTTGCATCTTCGATTGAATCAACTCATAAAAACTCCACTCATGTGTTTTTTCATAAGAGCATATATATTCCTTTTATTTACTTAATCTGGAACTTAGGCGATTTGGTAGGAAGAATACTTTGCGGAGTTAAAAACTCCGTCATGCTAATAAAAAATCCAAGAACTTTAATTATTTACTCCATTTTCAGATTGATCTTTATTCCATTATTTTTGACTTGCAATATTAATAGATCTCATGAAATTGATTCGGCTAATGCTTTGATTAACTCTGATATGTGGTACATTATTCTACAGCTTTTATTTGGTCTCTCGAATGGTCAATTGGCTACCTCATGTTTTATGATAGTTGGTGACCATTGTGATACCGATGACGAAAGAGAAGCAGCAGGTGGCTTCACGTCAGTAATTCTAAGCATTGGATTGGCATCAGGTAGTATATTTAGTTATTTACTTATTCTTATCATCAATTAGACACACAATGCTCCTGCGCTGATTTTGTAATTTAATCAAAGTGCGAGTTATCAACGAAGCGCCAAATTCGAAGATAAATTATCGGTCTTCATTTAACTCCACATATGTCTTTCTGGGAAAATAATAAAGACACATTCAAGAGTGCTGGAATAGCTACAGTAAAAGGAATTGGACATGGTACTAAGGCTTTAGGTAAAGCTGGATACAAAACTTATAAAAATAATGAGGCTCGAAGACATGGTGTTGATGGTGAAAGTAGTACGACTGAAGGTAGCTCTAATACTTACGTATCTATTCCTCCTCCATCAACTGATCTCAAGTCCTATCCTGCTCCTCCCAGACGAAATTTGAACGGTCCTTTGCCAACAGATGGCTCGCCCGCTGTTTCTTACAATACAGCTCAACAGGCTCAGCAGCAGTATCAACAACCGGCACAGCAACCGGTGCCACAGCAAGTACAACATCAATACCAACAGCCAATTCACCAGCAAGGCCAACAACAAAACCAACCTCCTTCATATTCGGCAGTTCAAAATTCTAACAAGCTGGTAATTCAACCTATTCAACCCGTTCAATCGAACCAACCACCAACAGTTCAACAACAATTCCAATCACTTTCCATTACACCAGCTCAACAGTCGGTTCAACAACAAACACAGGAACTAGCTCAGCAGTTTCCTCAGACAGCATCTGGAATACAACTTCAAGCACCAGTTGATCTTTCATCTCAACCACTGTATCAACGAACTCAGCCAACAGCTCCAACGCAGACTCAGCTGCCTGCTCAAATAGCTATGCCTTCGAGGTTAGTACCACCTACTCCATCGCAATCCCTCCCACCTAGTTATGATAATTTAAATCCTCCTCAGCAAAATCAAGCGAGCGTCAGCTACGAGTCACCATATCATGCTCCTTTCAGCGAGCCCCCAGCTTCAATATATTCAAGATCTGATCCACAAATTCTACCACCAACAATTACACAATCTAATTATACTGATATGGAGTCCCAAGAAGTACCAAAAGTCCCCTGTGCAGATCCAAAATCCTTTGCTCCACCGCCGGTTCATAAAGGAAGAGGTAAAAGCGATTCTCCCATTGCAACTGAAAATAAGCAAAGTAACTTGGAAGTAAAAACTTCCCATACCTCCCAAGAACCTCCGAAAATACCGACAAAGACAAATTTGCTAGATTTTAATATTCTGAATTATGGCCCCCCTCCACCAAAACCATTTAGACCAACTGATGATTTGCTTGAAGCAAATAAGAACAATTCCAAATCAACGAGATCCAGCGCAAACACCAGAATCTCTTCCCCAGGAAGTAATATCTCATTAGAAAATTTATCGACAGCTAGAACACCGCCACCACCACCACCAAGTCGTAGTAATAATAGTCAGGAAAGCTTTGAAAGCCATAAATTACCTCCACCCTTACCAGGAAGAATTCCAAGTTCTTCAAATCTGAATAAGCAGTTCATAGAGTCTGCTCCAAAGTTACCTCAGAGAGTATTTTCCATTTCTAATGAAAGAAATGATACGAGCTCCCCGAATAGCTTAAGTCCTCAGACCACTTCTACAAGTGTTTCCAAAATTTCGGGTGAAAAATCGAAAAGACCTCCACCTAAACCTCTAAAAAAGTCTGTTCTAAAACCTGAAAATTTAGCAGCCGAAGCGGCAAGCCCCTTCGCTGAACAAAATTCTATGGATTCAAGGCCAAATTTACCAAATTTTGCCGAAGAAATAGCTAAAATGAATCTATCAGATAACAGCAAGGAAATTTATCAAAAGGTTTT
Organism: Schwanniomyces yamadae; assembly: GCA_030565025.1. Taxonomy (NCBI): domain Eukaryota; kingdom Fungi; phylum Ascomycota; class Pichiomycetes; order Serinales; family Debaryomycetaceae; genus Schwanniomyces; species Schwanniomyces yamadae. The sequence goes on along the minus strand of JAJMAU010000002.1, from coordinate 641,602 downwards.
ATCTGATGAAGCTTTGGGATATGTGAAACCTATCTTATCACTACCAGCCGAATCAGCACCTACGAATTCTGCTCCCGACAAGCCTCAAAAGAAGATAACTCTGTCTTTTCCAGATAAACAAAAACCAGTAGTGAAGCCAAGGCCAGCAGTGAAACCAAAACCAAAATTTTCTAACTCCGGCAATAAAATTAACGAGTCAAGTTCAAATGCTTCACCAATATCAGATGATTTGGCAAAGAATTCGTTGCCTCATGTAGCAACTCCACCGCCACCACCACCACCACCCTCAAGAAATTATGGACACCATCTCAAGCAAAAGAAAGCAACAGAGGGCCCCCCTATTTTGAATTTAGAACTTACCACTGGCTGGTTTGCTAACATTTCTGGCCCTCTTGAATTGCCTCAAGATCTTCAAGGGCTCAACTATAGTACCTCTTATGAAGAATCCACTTTAGGTACACAAAATGGCAAAACAGTATCACACAGTAGGTATATCAATTTAATTTTGAAGGATCTTTCATACATTTCGTATAGAATTAATTGGCAAGATGGTAATATGAATCAATCAAAGAGCGAAATTGTTAAGTTTTCTCCTTCACCTTTTTTCAGAAATCCTTCAAAGGCACAACTTATTGAATATAACGAAAAGTTCGGTGATTACATCGCATCTTGGTGTGAACATAAGATGGGGCAAAAAGTTGGAAACGGGGAATGCTGGACACTTGCACACGATGCTCTTTTAAAAAGTTGCGGCAAGCATGCTTTTATTTCTACTTACAAACACCATGGTTACCCTATTTTGAAAGTAAAAGGGGTCGAAACTGGTGTTACTTTTGAGGGAGTTGCATCTGATCAGATAAGAAGGGGTGATATTTTGCAGTACGAAAAATGCATATTTTTTGACAAGCTTACAGGGGCAACACTGACTGCTGGTAATCCAGATCATACATCTGTTGTATTAGATAATAACGGAGACAATTTAATTATCGCAGAACAGAATGTTAATAGTGTTAAGCTGGTAGTCAGAGGAGAGGTTAACTTGAAGAATTTAATTAGAGGGTCAATTACTGTCTATAGAGTAATTCCATCCGATTGGGTCAAGAATTTATGAGGATGTCACAAAATTCAATTTGCACCCATTTACCTGGGTTGAATAGACTAAATTAGAGTTTTTACCAATATATAAGGATTTTTTACTGCTCTATTACATTATTTAAACTTCTCCGTATTACGTCAAGTTGTTTGAAGTATCCACTTATATGTATAGATATCGTCGGACCAACTACAGGACGAGTAAACTCTGTTCATAGTCTTAATCCAAATTTGAATTTTACTAATTCAAATTATTGATTTCAGACAAGCCACTAGTATTTAAGTATTTTTAATAACTAGGTTCTTTCCGCTACATGCTTGAAATCAATTTCGTTAACTTGTAGAAGAGTGATATACATAATTCTTGAATTTTCAGCCTCATTTTGACTCTACTAACTTTGTAGAAACCCCTTCATCTAAATTAACAGTAATAAATCGTTACGACTTTTAATAGAAACTGCTTTTAATACATATGCCCAATAGGAACTTTGCCTTCTACTGATTATGCATTTAATGATGGTTAGAGTTTTGAGGAGAGCAATAGCTAAATATAAAACCGAACATAGAAAAGTTGCAACATGACTTTGTTTAAATCTTAAATTGGCAACAATTTCATAAATTTGCTTTTCCATATTCTAATCTGATCAGTTTTATATTCAAATCACTATTCATTGGTAATAAACTTGATTCAAGTTCCTTGTATTTATTTTCGGACCTTTTACATTTTACATAAGAATGAGTCCATTTGTCCTTTTCTCTACGATCACAGTAATAGAGTTTATGGAATTTCACCGATTTTGGGCTATCTTTGCGAATATTGTAGATATAGATGAAACTATGAAATTATTACGAAATGTTCTCCTAAGGTTTCGCAATCACATAATTTTTTGGATTATTAAGAGAAAATGCCATGAACACTGCAGATAGCTTGTATCTTAACGGCATTTCACTTTTTATTTCCTCAAATGATAAATACTGTTAACAACATTGATAAAGTATCATTTGGTGGGCAGTCAAACTATTTTAATTCATGTCTTTAATCTACAAGCGTCATAATGACACAGTGAACAGGCTCTAAATTCCATTTATTGAATTAATTCATGATGTTATAATTCAGTTTTATTACTTCAGTTATTACAAGTGTTTGGAATAATTTATTACTTTGAAGCCAATATGAATTGGTGCAACCATAGTGTTTTTATCTGCTCATTAGAAAGAATTGAATCGAGGACTAGGATTTATGTCAGATGCGGCTCGAAAATTATTTAGCGATGATTACTATTGAAAAAGATCTCTATTTAAATTATAGATCAAGTGTATTGAATATATACAGAAGCATAATAACACTGAACTTGTTATAATGTCAGATGATGTAGAAGCAGCTCCTGCGCTTTCCACATATCAGGATAACTCGACGTTTACATATGATAAAGTCTTAGCACAACTTAAGACTAGACCTCATCTTGGAAATCCTACGGAGAAAGAACTTCCTGGAAGAATTTTAGAATACTATAGTCTTGAAAAGCTAGTTGAACATTTAAAAGTAAAAGATGATGAGACTGGAATTGCAAAATATAAGAGAATAACACTTCAATTTCCTGATTCTTTGATTGGTGATTCTGCAACTATTGTATATGAACTTCAGAAGAGATTAGGAATAACCTATCAGGGGTTTGTCCCATTAAATAGTTGTGATAATGGAAATATTTGCTCTTCTGACGATTGCTGCAAAGGAGATCAAGAAAATCTTCAAAAGAATCAAAAACTTTGGGTTTTAGCAGATACTTCATATTCTTCCTGTTGCATTGATGAAGTAGCTGCTCAACATGTTGAAAGCGACCTTGTAGTACATTTCGGAGATGCATGTTTGAATCCAATAGAAAAAATACCAGCATATTACGTGTTGGGTAAGCCATGCATAGATGAAGAAAAATTACAGCTCAAGTTTAAAGAGAGATATCCGAATAAAGACCTGAAAATATTATTAATGGCAGACTCAGCGAATACTTATATATTGAGGGGATTATATGAAAGTCTTAAAGAGACATATCCTAATTTGATTTATGCTGATTTATATTTACAAAATAGAAATGCTTTTATCATTGACTATTTACCTGAAGATAACAAAAAAGGTCTCAATACCTTGAACCGAACAATTTTAGGATTGAAAGAACAAGAAAATGAAGATGAAACTGATTCAATATTGAAAGAAATAGATTTATTCCACATAACTATACCAGAAGCGCCTCGTCTTTTGCAATTCACAACGAAATTTCAATCTGTTGCGCTTTATGATACAGCTAAAGCTGAATTATTTAAAGGACCATATCCAAATTTGATGAAACGTTATCGTTATATGCAAGTAGCTAGGACTGCAGGTACCATAGGATTATTAGTGAATACCTTGTCTTTGGAAAACACTAAGAAATTGATTAATAAACTTGCAAAGAAGCTCGTCGAGGCAGGTAAAAAGCATTACATTTTCGTTGTAGGAAAGCCTAATGTTGCTAAATTAGCAAATTTTGAAAGTATAGATATATGGTGTGTGCTTGGATGTGATCATCAAGGTATAATTATAGATCAATATAATGAATACTTCAAGCCGATAGTCACACCATACGAATTACTTTTAGCTTTAAATGATGAGCTTACTTGGTCAGGCAAGTGGATAACTGGCTTTGAGCGGGTGTTAAAAGACCTTAATACGGTAGATGAATGTAAAGAGGAGGAGGATGAAGATGATGATGCTAATACCAGTGAAAGCGAAGCTCCAGAGTTCAATCCTGTTACTGGTCAATATATCAGCACGTCAAGGCCATTGAGGCGTCTTCAGCATTTGCAAATTTCTTCAGCAGAAGATAAGCCAGAAACTGAAACCTCTAATAGCTTGGTTAAAAAACTTTCGAGTACTATCGCAGTAAGAAATACAGTTTCAACATCAGCTACTCATTTACAAAACAGACATTGGACTGGGTTAGGAAGTGATTATGTAGATGAAGAGGATAATAAAGGCGCCTTAGTAGAAAATGGTAGAGAGGGAATTGCACGAGGCTACAATTATGATAATGAAAAAAGCTAACATGTATAGAATCTTAAAAAATTAGAGTAGTACTCATTATTTATATAAAAAGTGCGATGCAAAATTAATGTACGAGAATTTTTCATATTATAATTTGGCCAATGCTAAGGAACTTTAATATTGATCAAATTCTAAAGTGCTTTTATGTTTTAGTCATTATTGAAGGTATTATCTTAGCTCTACCTCTGTAAGTAGCATCTAGAGATAATATATATGAATTAGTTTTTTCTAACATAAATATAGGGTCCGATATTCCTTTAAGGCATGGTATTGTCTTGCAGTACTGATTGCATTTTTATTACGGGAAATTAATGATAGATACAAAAGAAGAGATAAAAATTGGGCTCAGATTGATGAACATGATATTGCATTAGTAACAGGGGGTTCTAGAGGATTAGGGATAGAAATAGTCAAAAAATTATTAGATCGAAAAATTTGCCTTGTATTTGTGTTAGACATTATAGAACCAGAAATTAAAGATGAAAGAATAGTGTATAGATTTTGCGATCTAGCAGATGAGAACCAATGCAACAATCAAGTAAGTTCAATAGTTGAAGAGTTGAATGTAAAGGGAAGGAACATCAGCATACTTGTGAATAATGCAGGGATAAGACATAACGAATCACTTTTAAATTTATCTCCAAAGAAGATACGGAAAATTTTTGAAGTTAATAGCTTTTCACAAATATGGATTTTGAAACTAATTTTGAACAACCATATAGAAAATATCATTCCAATAAATCCTGACCGAAGATTATTTGTGATTTCAATTTCGTCTATTCTTGGGACTTTAGCACCTAAAAATTTATCCATTTATGCTGCATCAAAATCAGTAATAATACAAGTACATGAAGCATTAAGTCGCGAGGTAGAACAATTTTCTTCTATTCGCTTTTTGTTGGTCACTCCAGGTCAGCTAAGTACAGAGATGTTTCAGGATGTAAAGCCAAAAAGAACATTTTTTGCCCCCATAGTAAATCATGTTGATCTTGCCACTAGCATCGTGAAGAAGTTAAGTCGAGGAGAGAGAGGAAATTTATGTGAGCCTCTTTACGCAAACTTTCTACCAATTGTAAGAGTGCTACCTATAATGCTACAAGATATCTGTAGGAGATTTTCTCAAATGGATGATCAAATAAAAGAAGACTTTTAATATATTTTTATTTACAATAAAATCTTAAAACATGCCCTAGCAGAGTGTATATCTAATCTTTCTTTCCAACGGTGGTCAATTCACTCTTCAACAATTCGAGGAATTCCTCCCTTTTGTAGTAGCCAAATGAATCAAAAAACTTAGCGAACTCAAATGTGACAAACTTAGTTTGTTTTTCGTCGTCATCTAAAACAATTTTTATGTTATAAATAGGATCAAAGTTGTTAGTCCAAGTCAGTACCAGAATTTTCTTTTTAGAATCATTGTAGCCAATAAATTTGTTGTCTTTATACGATTTACTTGAAGTCAAATACATCAAAATTAAGCTAATTAAGCCATATAGCACTATTGAAATTACAGTCACAGTGTAGATTTCATTGAATTTGAATTTTTTATCTCCATAGTATAATAATCCTGCTATTATCACAGTAGAATATCCCAATGCTAATTTAATATCAATCAATGTGAAGGACTGATTATATCCTAACTCTCCAAAGACAGATGGTAGATTTTCATCAGAGGCATTGAGCAATTGGGAAATAGAGCTAATATTGGCTGTTAATATCTTAATTGTGAGTTGAATTGATTATATCCTAACTTACTTAAGGTTAACTTTCTTAATCGAAGTCATTTATTCTTTGTATTGTAGAATGTGATGCACTCTTTGATTTATGGCTAGTTGTTTTACGTGTTGATACAATAATGGTAGTGTACTTACAAAAATTATTAAAGGAATCGATACCAATACAATCGTCTATATTTTTTTTAATGCTATTAAATGAAAATGGTTTACCAATTGGAGTTAGAAGAAAGAAGAACTAGTTTCTTCTTCTTCTTTTTCCCATTTGTACCTGAACTATTGTCAGTATGTCTATTCATTTCTTCTTTGGCTCGCCTTATCATCTCCTCTGCGTCCCAATCATACTCTTCTTCGTCTTCAACGACTTCAGCTTTTGGTATTTTGGTGCCCCAAATAGTAGTTTGATACCCCACAACCGAGTTATCACTTAAAGAATCATCATTATTCGAATATATTGCTTGTTCTGTTGCTAGTGAGGGTAACTCACGATGATCAACAATAGATAGACTGCCAAATCTGGCATAATCCATATAATCTTCATCCTCCAAACTCCCTCCTCTGCTATTATTCTCTCTTTCGAAAAAAGTCCTATTTTTAACTTCCTCTTCATTTAATGCTCTTTTTCTATTTTTCTCTTCCTTTTTCAACTTTCTAGCTGAGGTTGTAGTTCTTTTCGTGAGGTCATTCTTGAAAGATTCCCAAGTATCCTTTGTAATGTACTCATTTTGAGACCAATTACATTCCAAGAATCCAATCAGTGTTCCTAATGGTAAGTGTGATAGATACTTGAATCTAGAAAGAGAAGTTTCGCTGTTAAGTTCCTCATATTTTATGTTTTCGATTTTTGCAATAATCGAAGAAGGAAGATTAGAATAATCTTCATTGTAGGATTTCTTGAGAACCTTCATGTCCAAAGGTGATAATACATACACCGAAGATGCATTAAACCCGGTTTGGTAATAATAATAGTTGTTAGGATTATCAACATTATTTGGCGCATTGCGACCAACTCTAACCTTCGGGCACGTTTCCTTAACCTCATAGCTCAGGCTCCATTTTTCTATATCTTTGTTAATATTCTGAATGGCTATATCCACATATTTTCTATCTTCATTGTATAATAATTTTTCGTTTTCATAATTCTTCAGAATCTGTTGCTTTTCGATCTCATACATGTCAAGTATGTATTTCAAATCTCCCTTTAAAATCCTCAGATACTGACTAAAGTCAATGTCATGTTTATCAATCCAAGGAAAGTTTTCAATATCATTGTATTCATCAAGAAAATTAGGCAATGCTAAAATTCTATCTTGTGAGCGCTTCATTAAAGTCAACACAACTTCATCATTAACCTTGGGCGTTTCAAATCTTTCATCTACATCATTAATTAAAACTGGCTTAACTTCATTTCGACGTATAATCGATCCACACAACGGACAGTCTTTATATTTTTCAACGATAGTCAGAGACTCTCTCTTTTTTGCCTTGGGTACTTCACTTTCTAATAAAGAGAGCATGCAAGTTAAGCACAAAATATGCCCACAGGAAGTTATCATCCTAGGAGCAACAGGTTCATCGGATAGACAGATAGGACATGCATTGCCTTTTGGAACTATTATTCTCACAATATCTTTTATTTCCACAGGAACATTTGGATCCAACATTTGAATGTTATAATTCTGTCTATTATCAACAATAAACTTATAGTGGACATTGATAAAGGCCATACCATGTAAATTTATCTTCAGAGTACCATGATCTCTATATCTTGAACTATTTCTTCTGCGATTTGGTTTGGAGTGACTAGACTGATATTCTTTCAGATCTCTATAAGACTGAAATTCTAATAAATGGTTTATCGAAATTTGATTTTTTTTGTTATTTCCCTTCAACTTCTTTCCCTGTTTCAACTGTTGTTCAATTCGTTGAGAAAAGTAGTCATCGTCCATTACTTTAGCTGGGCTAGGTTTCTGTTTCTCTTTGTTACGGGCTGCTTGTTTATGCCCAATTTTCTGACCCAGGTAGTGATTGGTTTTATTCTTACTGTTATAATCAATATTTTGTTCACTAAGTTTTGAAGAACTATCTGCTTTCGAAATAGGTAGTAATGAATTATTATTGCTCATGTTAACTTCACTAATTTCATGTTCAACAAAGCACAAACGTAACTTAACTAAGCGACTAAAGTTCTCTCCCAAATAAGTTAAATTTGCTTAACTATGTTACTAATTGTTTTATAGTTAAGATAAACACCTAGATAAGATAAACATAGAGTTCATAGGTAAATCATTTGATGAAGGAACGAGTTTTATACCACCGACTCGGATTGTGCGAAATCCGGTGTTATGCTTAAATATAGCCACCAGACTAAATGTATGTCATTAATCATTAGTCTACTTGTTTTCAAAGAAACCTGTGGAAACGTTTATAAATTTAAGCAAAAATGCCAAATAATGAAGGCTATCTGCGATTAAGTACAAGTTTGCCGTCTCATCCTCCAGGATATGAGGATTTGGAGGCAAGCTTAGAAGTTAACGAACATGATATACAAATAGAGGATTTTGAAATTGAAGATATACCTGAGGAACCGATTCAAAGTGATAGTATTATTTACAGGGCTAGTCTAATGACTAAGAAGATTGCAAATAGCATCAATAAGAGGTTTGTGAATCCGGTGGGTAGAATGATTGATCCGATGTACGAAGCATATCAGTATTTCAATGGAGAGTATGAACGAGTCATTCTCAAAATAGGAAACCCACTTATAGTGAAAAGGTTGATGTATGTAATATTTGTTACTGCGACCGTTTTCTGTATAACAAAACTAAATTCAAACTATGGCGTTGATACAAATGGCGGAGCATTCACATCGGGGAAACTTTACAACTTGGATGCTTTGGCTGAGTATATTCCTAAGTTTATTGATACAAAGCAGATGAAAGAGAACTTGGAATACCTTTCATCGATGCCTCATATATCTGGAACAATGGGTGACTTGGCTTTGGGCAAATATATTGAAAAGACTATGACCAACAATGGGATAAATTTGGTTGATTTTGACGATCTCAAAAACTATTTGAATTATCCTGTTTATAATGAAGATAATACCTACGTAAAGATGGCTGATAATTCTTACAAGGCCACCTTATTTGAGATGAACAAAAAAGATATGGAATATTTAGCATATAATCCAAATTCTTTGAATACTAATGAGCCTTTGGAATCTTCTTATGTATACGCTAATTTTGGAAGTCCAGAAGACTTCAAAAAATTATTAGAAAATAAGTTTGATTTAAAGGATAATATTCTACTTATTAAATATGGTGGTTCAATACCCGAATCTAACAAGGTGCAAATCGCTCAGCTGTATGGGGTGAAGGCTATATTATTTATCACTCCACGATACGAGATTATGACTGATGGAAAAAAGATCCTACATGAAGATATAATTCAAAAAATCAACGTGGGATTTACTAGAATTAGCCCTGGTGACGTTTTAACTCCAGATTCATCATCTGAAGAGGAATATACAACCAGAGTTCCATGGTTCAAGTCAAATTTGACACCTAAAATCCCATCAATACCTATTTCTTGGAAAGATGGTCAATATTTTATTTCTCAATTAGAAGGAATGGGTGTTAAATTTGACGAATTTTACTCTGGGGTACCTAACGGAGACAAAAAGATTCGAATGAAGTTAACTTCTGAAGAAAGACCAACACATCAAATTTGGAATGTGATTGGTTCCATTGCAGGTAGAGAACAACTGCAAAAAGGAATTATTATTGGTGCTACTCGTGACTCCACTTGCTTTGGGACATTATCTTCTAACACTGGTACAGTTGTTTTACTAGAGATGATAAAAGTGTTTACATCTATGCAAAGAAAGTTTAATTGGTCACCTTCTAGATCCATTTACTTTGTTTCTTTTGACGCTACCCAATATAATCTTGCTGGAGCTGCTGAATGGGTTGAAAATGAAATAGAGCAGATAAAGAAAAATGGATATACGTATATCGATTTGAGCGATGCTGTATCTGGTGACATATTGCAGATTAATTCGAATCCATTTCTACATGAAATCATTAAAAATGCTTTGAGGAAAGTACAAGACACCGGCAGCAAAACTTTGTATGATAGATATTTATCACAGCACGGCAATGATGAAATTTCTAATCAAATGGTGCAACAAAAGAATTATATTCCATTTATCAACAAAGTTAACCTCCCTTCGCTTGAAATAAAGTTTACTGGTACTTCTTACCCTGAAAATTCTTGTTATGACAACTTTGAAAATTTCGAAACTGCCAACATTGATACCCATATGGAGAAACATAAGCAATTGGTACAGCTTTTATCAATCATAGCTCTAGACTTGGCAGAGTCCCCTTTAATTCCTTATAATTTTATTGATTTATCTCTGAAGTTATCTCAGTATGCTAATGACTTAGATAAATATGCGAAAGATATCAAGAGCCAATTTTCTCATCCAGAAGTGAAAGATCTTAGTTTTGATTCTTTAAAAAAATCCTTAGAAGCATTAAAGAATACGGGAGCAAAATACATAGAATGGGCCCAAGGCTGGAAAGAATATGTTAAGGAAAATTCTGAACCATCTCTTTTAGCATTGAGTAGATGGAAAAGAAATGAAAATGCGATTCAGTTTAACGAAATATTTTTAGTGAAAAACGTTGATCCACATAGACCTGGTTATGTCAATGTGTTGTTCGGTGCCCCTTTTATGGCCCCTGATCTGTCATCTGCTGATTACGAATGGAATAGCTTCCCAGTTGTTCGAAATTTTATTTATGAAGGAGATTTCAATGGCGCTCAGTTTCATTTAGATCAGCTCGCTAACTTAATAATTGCTGCATCTGATAGGGTAAACAACATGAGTTGAGAATTATTTTGGTATGATTTTACATTAGCATTTATATAATTGATTATGTGGATGAATTTTTACGTATTTATATTGTAGAATAGTCAAATACATGAGGAATTTATATGAGGAATTTAATATCGCGAAGTTACAAATCTTGATTATGTACTACTAAAAAAATGTAAAAATCAGAAATTCCTCTTGGTGGCCAAGCTGGCTAAGGCGCGAGACTGTAATGAGTTCCTCAAAGTAATCTTGAGATCGGGTGTTCGACTCACCCCCAGGAGAATTTTTTTGCTGCAGCTCCTTTCTATTTCAAGGAATGTATACAGTGGTCTAACTTTACGTATGACTACATAAACAAAGTATAATTATCTCTTCAATGTAATATCTACTAGTAGCAATCTATGAATGAACCACCTTTAATAAATCTTCTAAATAATAATCTCTTGAATGACATCTAGTATCAAGATGTTTTACAGAATCTGCAAGAGCCATTAAATAATCTATATTCTTTCCGCTTGCACCTTCACTACGTTTGATAACGTTGGCAGTATCTTGAAGACCCTCAGGACCAATGAAAGACTTATTTTCTACAGTTCCAATGTATATGACAGACTTAATGTAATAATCGCCTGTATTCTCATTCCTTGGAAGTGAGTCTAAAATCTTCTTCAGCTTCTCTCCTGTTCTCTCCTCGGAGACGTTAATTATATGAAAGGGAACCTCGTGTGTAGTATATCCGTCCTGTTCTCGTATATCTAAATAGTTTTTCACATCTTGAACTTTTTCTGGTTGAATATAGTATGCACAGCCCCATACTTTCAAGTCTTCTTCTGTTAAATCACTTATTTTACGATTAGTTTCTTCAAAATCGTTTGTCTGGGTGTCCAAACTTGATGTCAGATCCAATAATTCGCTTTCGCTATGTCTTGTACTTAATTCGTACATATGCAAGTCATTGTGAAACCTAGGGTTGGATTTCAAATCCAGAAGAGAAATTAAGGTAACTACACGTCCAGGCAGGTCTTGGGTACCTCTATGGTCTGTTGAACTTTGCCAAAAGCGTCTAATGAATCCTTTCAAATATCCATTTACTTTAATAGAGTAATGAGGTGGAGGTTTGTATATCAATGATCCATATCCTATGATCCACATTCCATCACCTACTTTTTCTTCTATGCTATGCGTATCTTTCATTCCTCTACTGCGCTTCAACTCTTTACACCCAAACAGCTGGTACAATCAATGGAAACTAAGTCTAAAGTGATCAGAAGTTAGCATAGTTCTCACAGTTAGCTTTTTCATTCAAGTTTCGGCATCTCACGTGATAACTTTAAAAATTGTTTTACAGTGTTATCAATGGTATTGATTAGTAGTAATATACTCTTACTAAACCACCATCTATCAATATTTACAGAATAATATTGAATATAGACCATTGTCGAAGTTCAAATTGAATTGAGTCTTTCATCACCTGCCGCAGCGCGTGACTTTCATTGCCATGCATTTTCTGTTTGTGTAACTAAGATTTCTTTTATCTTGAAACAAGCTTTCTATGTGATTTATGCGTCCTTTAACAATATTCAAGAAAATTACACTGAAATTCTTCTGAAAAAAACCACTTTTAATATACAGCTTATATTGAAATGGTCTGGTCTCAGCTTGAGGTATGTAAGAAACTTTTCTTTCGAATTTAGACATCCTGACAATTAAAATTGCCAAATTATTTCTTCCATACGCCTACGTACTAACATTTTATTGAATAGCTAGAGAAACCACATATTGCCTATGCATGTGTTGGTATTTTCAGTACCATATTCTCCCTTGTATCGCTTTTCGTTAAGGAAAAATTGTATATCGGTGAAGCAACCGTTGCTACCATTGCTGGATTAATTCTAGGGCCGCATTGCTTGGACTGGTTCAACCCTACTTCTTGGGGAAATACAGATTACATTACGTTAGAAATATGTCGAATTGTTTTATGTATTCAAATTGTTGCCGTAGCGGTTGAATTACCAAGAAAGTATATGAAAAACCATTGGTTATCTGTTGCCATCTTATTATTACCGGTAATGACTTGTGGTTGGATTATCGTGGGATTATTTATTTGGGTATTAATTCCTCATTTCGATATTCAATCAGCTTTACTTGTCAGTGCATGTATTACAGCAACTGATCCTGTTTTGGCGGCAGCTGTTGTTGGTAAAAGTAAATTCGCAGAAAGGGTTCCAGGTCATTTAAGAAACTTGCTTACTGCTGAATCTGGATGTAACGACGGAATGGCTTTTCCATTTATCTATTTATCATTGAACTTGGTGTTGTATCCCGGAAAAGGAGGTGAGATTGTCAAAGATTGGATTTTATTGACCATTTTATGGGAATGTTTCTTTGGAGTCTTTCTTGGGGTCCTTCTTGGGTTTTCCTTAAAAAGAGCTGTTGCATTTGCCGAGAAGAAAAAGCTTATTGATAGGGAGTCTTTCTTAGCTATATTTGTATTTCTTGCATTTAATTCGGCAGGTATTGGATCAATGTTAGGAGTTGACGATTTGTTGGTTTCGTTCTCAGCTGGAACGGCCTTTGGCTGGAACGGCGACTTTGCTAAAAAGACAGAGGAATCTCATGTTTCTACTGTTATTGATTTATTGTTGAACTTGGCATTTTTTGTTTATTTTGGTGCAATTGTTCCTTGGCCACAGTTCAATAATATTGAACTCGGATTAAACGTGTGGAGATTGATTATTTTAGCTATTGTTATCATTTTCTTGAGACGTATACCAGCCGTTTTGGCACTTAAGCCATTTACACCTGATATTAAATCTTGGAGAGAAGCTTTATTCTGTGGCCATTTTGGACCTATTGGTGTAGGTGCGATATTTGCTGCAATTCTAGCTCGTAAAGAGTTGGAAGCACATTATACCCTGGAAGAAACCCCATTGGCTGTTCTTCCCTCTAAGAATTTCCCTCACTATCAATTATTAGCTTCTCTTTGGCCTATCGTCTGCTTTGTTGTTGTCACTTCAATTATTGTGCATGGCTCTTCCGTGGCTGTGTTAACATTGGGTAAGAGGTTAAACAGAATGGCAATCACGATGTCATTCACAACTACTAATACTCAAGACCAAGGCCCATCTTGGATGTCTCGGTTGCAGAAACTCGACAGAGTCTCTACTTCATTTTCCTTGCATAGAATTGATGCAGATTCAACCAACCTTGAAAAAGAAAAAGTTGACTTACCTCAATCAAATACTATAGAAACAAGTGGGATTAAAGTTAGACCAGCAGGTGGGGCCAAAAGAAAGAAAAAGAAGACAAAAAGAAGAGGTCCTGGTTCAAGGATCAAAAAGACGTTATCTAAAGTTGCTACTCAAGATAATGAATTAAGACCAACCATGATGACGGAAAGACAAAGGCCTCAAACAGAATTCTTACAGTTGGGTAGAACTACTTCTTCGAAAGAAGCTAATACAAGCGAAGTAGCCGATAACGATTCACCTGCTACTCCTACTACTGCGGTAGATTATAGAGATGATATTTCTGATAATTCTGACCAATCAATGAATTTAAGAGATGAAAAAGATGAAAAACTTATGTTTCAAGTTCCTCTTAAAAAGAAAGTTAATGAAGGGAGTATTCCTACGACTGCATTTCAAGAAGGTGATAAAATTATCATCGAAGATCAAAATGGTGAAGTGGTTGAAACTTTGCCTATCAAACCAAATGATAGTAAAGAATCTAGGGAAAATGGGAGTATCCACTCATTCGACTCACTTAATCGTCGTTTGTCTCAATATTCTTCCATATCAAATGCTTCTTCTATTCAATCAGATAACTCAAATCCTACACTAGATAATAGGTTATCGAGGACTTTGAGCGCGGCTTCAAAGAAGAGAGCTTACTATAACAAGAGTGATCCACAACGTAAGGTTTTTGCTCATCAAGTTGATGATCTTATCCTTATTGAAAATGATGATGGGGAAATTATAAGAAGATATAAAGTTAATAGACACACTAAGGAAAGGGGAAGGTCGTCATCTATTGTTGGAAAGGCTTTGTCACTTGTCGGTATTAAAGGCAAAGAAGAGCTTGCTAAAGAAGAACAAGCTTCCGAGGGCGGAGAACAGCCAAGCAATGTTGAACTTCAGAGATTGAAAGACCCTGCTCAAGGTTCTACGACAAAGAACCCACTAAAGGCACCAGAAATAGAGAAAAGGATTGAAAGCAAACTTAATCAAATTCTAAGCAAATCACACAAGTCTACGGTAGAAGGTTTGGTTGTAGATCCGACTGCCATTCATCCTACATTTTCTTTCACCAGACCAAATGGCAGGGAAGATGCTATCTCTGAAGAATCTGAAGAATTCGACGACGATTCCGAAAATTCTGAAAATTCGGAAGATTCTGAAAATGATGAGATTGATATTTCGCAAGAAACAAATGTAGAAAGAAGAAGAAGGCTTGCTGCATTAGGTAAAATTCCAGCATTTGAAAGAGACGAGGACGACGAAGAAGATTAATGTAACCATTGACTTCTTACCTACAAAATATCTTGAAATAAACTTCTAGAAGAAATTATTCACAATTTATTACATACTTATTAATAATCTCTCCCATGCATTTATTAATATCCTAATTACATTAATTTTTGAAACCGATATATAGTGTAGCTTAATGAGCAGTCTTTGGTGCGTTTGGTAATTCAATTAAAGACTTTCTAATAGTTTCAACACCTTTCAATAAATCTTCTTCTGAAATCACCAAAGGTGGTGCTAATCTAATAATGTGATCATGCGTTGGCTTGGCTAAAACACCATGATTCTTCATAACCATGCATAAATCCCAAGCGGATCTACCATTAGTTTTTTTGTCATCGATTACAATAGCAGACAATAAACCCTTACCTCTAACTTCCGAAATAATACCGTTAAATTCTGTCTTCAATTCTTCTAGCTTAGTTCTTAATAATTCGCCAAGTCTAGCGGATCTATCAACCAAATTTTCATCCTTTACAACTTCCAATGCAGCAACTGCGACTCTACAAGCTAAGGGATTACCACCGTAAGTAGAACCATGCGAACCAGGTTCTAAAGTCAACATGATTTCCTTTGAAGATAAGACAGCAGAAACTGGCATCACACCACCAGAAATAGCCTTACCCAAAAGAACAACATCAGGCTTGACACCCTCGGAGTGTTCGTAACACAACATTTTACCAGTTCTTGCAACACCTGTCTGAATTTCATCACAAATCAACAAAACATTGTGTTTACGACATAATTCTTGAACTTTTGGTAAGTAATCTGCTGGAGGAACAACGATACCAGCTTCACCTTGGATTGGTTCCAACAAAATAGCCGCAATTTTGTCACCCGCGTTGTTGAAAGCCTTTTCAACGTCTTCAATAATACCATATCTCAAAAGAGTGCCCTTTGGTTCACCAGGAATTTGAGGACCAACACCATGCAAATATGGGCCAAAGTTGGTAGTAGCATCTGGATCGGTAGACATAGAAATAACACCTAAGGTTCTACCGTGGAAGTTATTGACAGCGGATAAGATAATGGCTTCCCCTTCTGGAATTCCCTTCTTTACGTAACCCCATCTTCTGGCCAATTTCAAACCAGTTTCAACAGCTTCGGCACCAGTATTCATTGGCAACACCATTTCATAGTTAAAGTACTCGGTAATGTACTTGGCAAAGACACCAAAAACATCAGATGAGAAGGCTCTGGAACATAAAGTTAATTTAGATGCTTGATCAACTAATGCTTCAACAATCTTTGGGTGACAGTGGCCTTGATTCACAGCAGAATATGCAGACAAGAAGTCTAAGTATTCATTTCCTTCTGGATCCCATACATGGGCCCCAGATGCTTTGGTGAAGACAACTGGCAATGGATGGTAGTTGTGTGCGGAATATTGGCTTTCGTACTCTTGTGCTGTGCTCGAAGAGACATTAAACTTTGTGACTGACATCTTTAAGAGTATTTTATCAACTTTTTTCTATTATTAAGTGTAATATCTATTAATTTCTGTTCAATTGACGAAATTTGTGCCTTATATATATTTGTTAATCGGTTTCTACTGCCTATAGATGTTCCCCCACTATAAGGCTTCAGGAATCCAGAAGGAAGGAGAGACCGCACTAATTTCATGAAGCAACTCAACCCGATAAAAACACATTTTACACAAAAACAATTGAGACGGCCAAGGGAATCGAACTCATGAGATTAACGTGATCTACTTATTGTATCAATTTATCCCGATTTGGATAAATTGTGTTTTGGTCGTGTCGCTGTAATAGGAAGAATCATAGAGACAAGAAGAGCAATCCCATCTACTACTACCAATATTTCAACATAATAGTGTAAAAAAACTGGAGTAGCTATGGAAGGTAGTCAGTACAAAAAACAAATGAACCATGGAATTCAACCAGATCATGAAAATGCGGATATCGCATCGTTATCTACTATTGGGATGAGGATTAGACAGGCTGTCTCTAATGGATACAACGTCCCTGGGAACAGTTATGGTTATAGAAGTGATGCATTCAGCGAAACTCAAGGACACATAGTAAGGGATAATATATCGAATACATTCCAAGATAGAAGAATACCATTTCCGAGCCATTTGCAAGGGCCTCCGGGTTTAACTAACACTGGATCCACAATAGACTCGTGTTCTAACTTATCAGAATGGGAAAATAATTACAAAAATAACAGTACAATACAAACTTTAGGCGCACCACTGTCTTACAGAGGTAAAAGAAAATTCGAAGATGATAACTACGAAACCCCATCAATGGAACGCCCGCAAATTGTTTCGAGTGATAGCTATCAAATGAAATACGGAGAGCTTAAATTTGATGAAGATTTTTGATCCCACAAGCTTCTTTAGCCCATCTGCGTGATGCTACCATGTTGGGTAAGCACTGCGTGCTAAAAAATACTACTTATTGCTTTCATCATATTTTACTTCACATAATTTTGGGGATTATCGATTAATATCTCTAACTCTGATTTGAATAACCGGCCATTATCTTATTTATAGCTTCAAATTCTTTACAATACATGATTATTACCTTCTTATATTGATCTTATATGCATTTTTAGTAGATCACATCTTTAAAAATTGTTAAGTGCTCGCGAGCTCTGGTATCGAAGGAGGGATGAAATCTACAGATTTTGAAAATAAATATTTTGACAAAACCCTTATAATCAGACGTTTTTGCTTTATTTTATAAGAAATAAGATCCTATCAGATCGTAAGATATGAATAATTGTATATTTTAAAGAAATTATTATAAGAAATACATATTTCATGGAGCATGATTTTCAAAAATATAACATACAACCTTGTTCTTCCATTTCGAAACTTAACTGTTCAAGAAAGAACATTACAAATCTTTAGATTATCAACAGGTGCTCTTTCTTTATTATTTGTCATTGCATCTTTGATAGGGTCGTTGTTCTCCCATAAAATTTATATCGCTAGAATAGACTGTGCACATTTGGACGTTTCATATGGATTATACGAATCATTGACAAACTCAGTTAGTTCTGCAAGTACATTTGCAAAATTGAACTCAAACTTGCCCCAAGATACAACTTTAACTGATTCAACGATTGAGTTATTGAGTGCATATGCTGAATCCCAAGTGGAGAATGCCCCCCAATATATATTGTCATCACTTTGGTCATGGTGCTACGGAAACTACAATCTTACGAATGATGGAGTTATAAATGGAAAGACGCAATATAGGGAAAGTAATGTCATTATTTCATGTTCAAAGACGATGGAGGGATTTGCTTTTGATTATAAGCAAGAGTTAGAGGATATAGGATTAAGCAGTATCATTGCTTATGCTTACGACTCATCTGCGGAAGAAAATAAAAAATTCGCAGAATCAGCCAGAAGAAGAAGTCATGAATATAGAATGGTGCCAACATCTTTTATAGTATGTGGAGGTATCCAGGTCATTGTATTTATTTTCATGTACGTAATTTACAGTAATAGGGGACCAGAGAAAGATTTATCAAGGATTCCTGGCTTGTTGTTGAACATCCTAACAATCCTAACAGTTGCTTCATTTCTTAGTATAATTATAGGAGTTGGTATAATTACTACATTAATTTCCGAAGTTAAAGTCGAAATCGAAAATCAATTAGCTGATTTTGGTATTTCATTACATTTTGGATCAGTCTGGTTCCTGACTTCGTGGGCTGCAGTTGCATTTTCTTTACTTTCAACCTTACTGTGGGCCATTCCATTATGGTGTGCCAACCCGACGGATATCGATGAGGACGAAGAAATAACATTTGATCGTAGCAACTTAAATGCAAGAGAAATGACTGATATGAGTAGAAAAAATCCCGCTGGAGGAGCCAGTATACTTTCCGTATCTAACAAGTATATTGATCCTAGAAAAGATCTTTTGGAGGAAAGTACTACTGAAATTTGCAACTCTGATGAAGATCCCTTTAACTCTGCAAACGTACATGATGATGAAGATGCTTTAAGACGCTTGGGTGAATCCATCTCTAGAAAGACGACAATCAGACATACTAATCCTAAGGGGATTAAAAAAAGTAAAAGTAATTTTAGCCGTCCTATAAATGAAGAGGAAACTAAAAACCTTTTATACAATGATTTGGAACATGATCAGTACATGCACTACCCAGCATATTATAAGGAGGCAACTTATGATGGTTATGAAGATAGTGGGAATAATATAGAATCTAGTAAAAAGCTGTACAATTCTAAAACAGTAAAATTCGCAAGATCCAGGAGTGATACTGCTGAATCAAATGGTAGTGCTACAATAATTAATCCATTTCAGATTCAAGGTAATGAAATACAACGATCAAATACTGTCAAAGAGAGGATTTTTGAGCACAATGTCAAAGGCAACTCTCTTTTACATCTTAATTCTCCGCCTAAAAGAAATTCGTTTTCAGAGTCAATTTTGAATGAAGATGAAATGAACATATTAGATTATAATACCTACGTGAACAAATTAAAGTGAAAAGACATTTTATACAACCAATTAGAATTTTACGTTGATCGTTTCCATATAATAGGCAAATTGCATAAATATATTTCAATAGAATATTTTACATTAAAAGATTCGCCTTATTTGTGTAGCATTTTTCGCAACAAAATTTTGCAGTTGAACACAGAACCTCATATTAGTATTAAATGTTTACACAGATTTTATAGGTGCTTGAAACTATGAAAAAGGCCACGTCTTTGGTGGAAAGCTCATATAAAACACTTCGGGTAGTCACTCTCATTAATCCTTTTAATAAATATGGACAATGGAGACCATCAGAAAAGACGAAAGATAACATGGAAACTCCTTCTGCAAACAAAAGATACGATTTCTTACAGTGTCATTTCGGATATGAACACCTTGATAAATTAAATACCTTACTAAACATCTTGGAGGGTTTCGCATTTATTATGTCTGTAGTGGTTTTGCTTCAAAATTTTGCAGGGTCAATATCATGTACAGAGAGAAGCTTGTGCCTGTGTCACCCTCAGTTCACTTTGCAGATTAAGGAGAATTCCTCCGAAGCCATACGACTATTGTCCAGCATAAGAGAATTTTTGAAAATGCTCTCTTACATTGCAAAGGACTTGAGTATTAATATAAATAATACTCAAAATCTTCTTAGTGAAATCAATTATCGTGATATCATTGATACATTTTCAGAACACAACCTTTACAAATTCAACTTCAAAGGTTATTGTAGGCTTAATCAGTTAAACATGCAAGAGATATGTATATTCAGTGATGGTTTGGACATATTTTCTACACTTGTACGAGATATCGGATTGCAACTAGGCAATACTCTAAAGGTGAATAATCCAAAAGAAATCAGCGATAGTTTAATTGTTGCTTTCTCTGAGGCTTTAGTCTCCTTGAATGAAGTCTATTTAAAAGGAAAATCCCAGGAATTTGGTTATGAAAACTTAAGAATGGAACCGCTAACTCTAGTTCATAAGGTTATTCATGTCACTGAATTTGCCTATATCATGTCTCTCCTAGCCACTTTAAGCGTCATAATTTCAACTTTAGCAACAACTTCCTTAGGTATTCTGATAATATTTACTCTTTACAAAGGATGGGTTGGTAGCACATTGAATGAGAAATATAAGATCAAAATTTTGCTACTATCTTCAGTGCTTTCATTTTTCCAAATATTCGTACATTTCATTGTCATAACAAGTCAGGGCTTTTATTACAACTTGCATGTAAAACTTTTTCAACAAATCAATATTGCAAGTATACAAGAAGGAAGTGGATTTCACATGATTATTATAAATTTAATTCTAGCTATCATTATACAATTTTTAATATTATTTGTCTATTTTAAAAGAAAGACTTATAATGTGTTTTGATTTCAAACTATTTTTGTCAAACTACGTATTTATAAATAATACTTACATCAAGTAAATACCTTTTCGAAAGCTTGCTGGAAATCGGCTATAATATCGTCAATGAATTCAGTACCCACAGATACTCTTACTAACTCTTTGGTTACTCCAGAATTTATTTTTTCTTCATCGCTTAATTGCTGATGCGTAGTATACCATGGGGCAATAACTAAAGTTTTTGAATCACCAACATTAGCCAAATTCGAGGCTAACTTTAATTGATCGACAACTTTTGGAGATGATTCATTAAATGGATCGCTGGCTCTTTCAGTAAATTGTTTCACACCAAATGATAATGTACCGCCAAAATTCTCCTTATTGTTTAAATACTTCTTACTTAATTCATGGCTTTCATGAGATGGTAAACCTAGGTACGAAACCCATTCTACAAAAGGAGACTTTTCTAAGAATTGAGCCAATTTCAATGCATTGAAAGATTGTCTATCGACTCTCAAAGATAAAGTCTCTAAACCTTGAAGTAATAAAAACGCACCAAATGGGTTCAAGCTTGGACCAAAGTCTCTCAACAACTCAATCCTTACATGACCAATAAATGCAGCGTCACCCAAAGCATCGTTAAGGATCAATCCATGGTAACCCTCAGAAGGTTCGGAAAATTGTGGATATTTTTTAGGATATTTTTTCCATGGGAATTTACCTGAATCAACAATTACACCAGCAATGGTTGTTCCATGGCCACCTATCCATTTTGTAGCGGAATGGACAACGATGTCAGCACCATGATCAATAGGACGGATCAAATAACCACCGGCTGCAAATGTGTTATCAACTACAACTGGAATACCATTATCATGCGCAACCTTTGTAATCTTCTCAAAATCAGGAACATTATACTTAGGGTTACCAATAGACTCGATATAGATGGCTTTAGTTTTTTCGTCAATAAGTTTTTCAAAATCTTCAGCATTATCTCCATTCACAAACCTTGCTTCAATACCCAACCTCTTGAATGAAACTTTGAATTGGTTATATGTACCACCATACAAGTAAGATGTGGAAATAATGTTGTCGCCAGCATGTGCTAAACCAGCAATGGCTAAAAATTGGGCTGATTGACCAGAAGAAGTTGCTAATGCACCAATCCCATTTTCCAACTTTGCTATTCTTTGTTCAAATATATCGTTAGTTGGGTTCATAAGTCTTGAATAGATGTATCCGGGCGTTTCTAATCCAAATAATTGAGCTCCGTGCTTGGAATCATTAAAGACATAAGATGTGGTCGCATAAATTGGTGGAGCTCTTGGTTTGGCTGATTCATTACCTGGATCTTGACCAGCATGCAATTGAAGAGTATCGAAGTGGGAAGGCATTTCTCGAATTTAAAATGTGAAATAATGAAATAATGAAATATTAGCAAAACAAAAGCTTCCAACTAATATATATAAATATATTTGCAATGCAATATTTAATTATAGTTGATCATATTCTTAATATTTTACTCATATAGCTTCATTGCACGTGATATAAAAACATCTGGGGTTGATGTCATAAACATCAGACCTAAATTTTTACTATATGAATACGCAGGTAAAACTGCTCAAATTAAGTTAATTCTATTGTCACAGTGATCCTTCAAAATCAAAGTATGGAACCTACTCAATGCCATGGTACAACTACCAAGGGGATACGGTGTAAAATAACCGTAAAGGGTAAATACTGTCATTACCATCAACATCAATTGCAGCCTGGGGAGAAGAAAATTGCAAAAAAATCATCCACAGTAGCCACAAAAGAGGCAGGATCTGTGAACAATAAACCAGACCCGGCTGGATACATATATGTTTATACATTAAGTCGGCTTTTGAGTAAACAACAAGATCTGGCCCTTAAAGTCCGACATGCAAGAAATCAAAAGCCAACAGAAGCGAACTCATGGAAAACGTTGGGGAAAAACTCATCGTACATAATCATAAAGGTGGGATTAACGACCCAAACCGTGGAGAAGAGGCTAAAGCAATGGGAAGACAAATGTCACCATAAATTGACATGTTTATATCCAAACAACAAGGCGACGTCTCAAATTCGGTATGGACTGGGAACCATTTCAAGTATACTAACGAAATTCAAAAAAATTAATTTGAATTCCAATGGATATCAAAATTTCAGCATTAAAGACGAAGGATTTTACTGTAGACGGAATATTCAATTGATAGAATCAAATATACATAAACAATTGAGGCAAATATACGGTTATGGGGACGTTCTTTGTACTGGCTGTGTCAAGAAGTCGGAGGCGGTGCCAGAAAAGAAGAAGTTTAATATATTTGCAAAAAGGGCAGACAACAGTTCCTTCCAAGGGCCGTATAACATTCATGTCGAATGGTTTTATATACCAAAAAGAGATATAGAACGAGTTTATGAAATCATTGACTCTGTTTGTAGTAAGTACAAATGACATATATATATATATATACAAGCATATTACAG
Source organism: Schwanniomyces yamadae (assembly GCA_030565025.1). Lineage (NCBI taxonomy): Eukaryota > Fungi > Ascomycota > Pichiomycetes > Serinales > Debaryomycetaceae > Schwanniomyces > Schwanniomyces yamadae. The sequence goes on along the minus strand of JAJMAU010000002.1, from coordinate 617,931 downwards.
GTAATAAAAACTTTTATTCTTAAACAATTTTATAAACTACAAATAATCTATAGATTATCTAGTCAGTAAAAATTAATACAAATCAACTTAGCATCTTTAAAACCTGCTTAAGTGTTCATGTAAGTTGATGGATCAACACCTTCATCTGGAAATTCAGTAATCTTAACATCGAATCTAGATTGAATCTTTTCCAAAACTTCTTCGTCTTCTTTATTAGAAACTAAGGAAATAGCTAAACCTTTGGTACCAAATCTACCAGCTCTACCAACTCTGTGTAAATATTGGTCAGCTTCATTTGGTAAATCATAGTTGATAGCCAAGTTAATTCTTTCGATATCGATACCTCTACCAAAAACATCAGTAGAAACACAAATACGTTTGTTGAATTCCTTGAAAGATCTATATCTTTCAATTCTTTCTTCTTGTGGCAATCCAGAGTGAACAGCAATAGAAGGGAAGTTACAAGCGCACAACAATTTGTTTAATTCGTTGGCTCTTTGAGTTGACTTGACAAATATAATGACTTGGTTGAATTCTAAAGAGTCCAATAAGTCCGATAATTTTCTGTTTTTTTCTTTTTCTTCCAATTTGATGTAATACTGTTGTAAACCGTGTAAAGTTAATTTGGCCTCATCGTCAACATAAATTTCTAATGGGTTTTGCATGAACTTTTTGCAAACAGGACGAATTTCTTGAGACAAAGTAGCAGAGAACATCATAACTTGTTTTTGGTGAGGAGTACTACGGAAAATGTCTTGAACGTCTCTTCTCATGTCAACAGCTTCTAAGACTTTATCACATTCATCGATAACAAAAGACTTGACGTTATTTAAACGAATTGACTTTTCAGAAACTAAAGCGTGTAATCTACCTGGGGTAGCAACAACAATATGTGGACAAGTATCTTTGTTCTTCAATTTTTCTAAGTCTCTCTTAATTGGAGTACCACCATAGAAAACTTCAGTCTTAACATCTGGCATATACTTAGAAAATCTGGCATATTCATTACGGATTTGGTAAGCTAATTCTCTAGTGTGACAGATAACTAAGGTTGAAATTTCACCTGGTACTGGATCTAATTGCTGCAAAGTGGATAAAACGAAAACAGCAGTCTTACCTAAACCAGACTTGGCTTGACATAAGACATCAGTACCTAAAATTGATTGAGGAATACAAACTTGTTGGACTATATTTATGTTAGTTTAATAATCTTAAAAGATTTGAAATGTTGAGACTATGATGATCATGTCATCTAACTGATTCTTCTGTTCGAATAAATTCATGTAACGAATTGATGATTTTTGACCCGAACACCCAGTGATTAAATGAGCTTCTCCTTATTTATTTAAAAGAAGCTTTGCTTCCAATATTTAAATATAAGTCCAAATTAATTGAATTATGATAAAAGTGCTCGTCCGTCTGCCCCCAGTGATAATAACGTATGTACGTGTCATTAAAATCCAAACACTGGGACTATTATAAATCGGCACTAGCTAGATACTGCTCCGATAAACGAAGGATAAATTCAAGGATTGATCTTTAATCTTTTCAATTTTCATCAATGAAGAATACAAGTTGTTTAGATGGCAATAAATCATCAAGCTCTTTAGCTATATGACAAATACGAACCTTCAGAAGGGTGTTCAAAACCACAATCACCAATAGCTCTCAATAATTCTGGCTTCAATAAGAAGTCTCTGAAACCAGTGGCATGAATACCGACGTATGAACCTTTTTTATCGGATTCTTTCTCGTTAGTTTCACCTTCACCAGTAGCAGTTGGAGCAGTGGTTGGAACAGTGATTTCTTCCGAATCTGAGTAGTCTAATAATTCTTCTTGACCTTCGTGAGACATTGTATTGATTGATGTGAACCTTAAAGGGTGTTATTTTCCAAATCTAAATTTACCTATGAAGGTTTTATTTGAAATGATTGATTGTCCAAGTGTCTCTCTTAATTTGATTCTACACGACTAATGTCGTACTTTGAAAAATTAGAGAATAAGTTACTTGCGACATTGCTCAGTCTATCTGATAACTGCAATTAATCTACTGACATTGAGCAAAGATAGTTAATTGAAATAGCTATGTTAAGGATCAGCATTTTGGCTACCCGTAACCTCGGTAGAGGTTTTTTTCGTCCATGCTCATTTCGCTCTATACCCACTTTGAGACTTACTAGCACGAACGGTCACCGTACATACGCTTCTTTTCTGAAAGTAGATGATGCATCATTGAGTGAAGATCAAGTTGAGAGAATCAATAAAATTGCCTCAACTTTGAGAGCTAACCCTGAAATCAAAACTTTATTGGAAGAATTTCAAGTCTTGTTGGAACAAAAAGGTTTCAAAACTGATAAGGCACCATCCATGTTTCAAATGATCAAACTATTAGCAGAAAAGGATATCAGTTCCCATTTACAAAAATTAAAAGTTGCGTTAGACAATGCCAATATTTCTTTTGGCCCTGAAGATATTCAGTCTTTCATGAATTTCTACAGCTCGCAAAAAAACAAATTATAGATAGCCATGTCCCTATGAATTTTTGACGGTTTCATAAATATATAAATTTCAATATAAGTTGGAGTAATACAGTTATAAAAATTTATTTCTTTTTTGCAAAAGAAGAAGAAATATTAGCAGCTTCTTCTACGCCTCTAGCAATTCCGCTTCTAACACCGGCATCTTCCATCTTTAACAATCCGCCTATAGTAGTCCCTCCAGGTGTACAAATTTTACTCTTTAAAGCAGCTGGATGCTCACCAGTTTGAAGAACCATCTTTGCGGTACCCTCCATGACTTTAGCTGCTGATTCCTTGGCTACGGCAAATGGTAATCCCATTCTAACACCACCATCAATTAAAGCTTCCATCATCAATAAGCAGAATGCTGGGCCAGAACCCACTAAAGCAGTAGCAGCATCCATATTCTTCTCTGGGATCTTAAATGCTAATCCAACTGGGTTAATTAACTTCATAACCAATTGGTCGTACTTCTCTTCTGCTTCTTGGGAGAACGAAACAGCTGCAGTACCACAACCAAATTGAGCTGGAGTATTAGTCATGACTTTGGAAACGTATGGAGAAAAAATCTTTAACTCTTCGATGGTAATACCAGCCATTAAGGAAATAATCAACTGATCTCCGGTCAAAGAATCCTTAATTTGCTCGTATATTTCTCTGTACATGTAAGGCTTGCAACCCAAGATTATAACATCGGCATTAGCTACTGCTTTATTGTTTGCTTCAACGCCGTAAGAAGTTTCAATTATCTTGTGCTTCAACTTGTTAGCAATTTGAGAAGACAGCTTTTCTGAGCTGTTACAGCAAATGATCTTAGCTGGGTATGGATCAAAAGTAGCTTCAAGGATTGCTGAAGTGACAGCTGTTCCCATCACACCACAACCCAATACTGCAATTGTATAGTTTTCCATTTTACTTTTACTTTTCCCTTGTAGAAATACGTATCACAGTCACTTCACTCTGAATACTAATAGCCGTCTGGGGTATTTAAATGAAGATTTTTCAAATTCTCATAAAAAGCTCGCTCAATCGATAGTCGGTAAGGCATGCCATTTGCGGAATTACCTGCCGAAAAAACTACAACTACAACTCTTCAGATATTCCTTGATGATTTTTTGTTATCCAAATTTAGTACTTATCGATATATCGCATAACTAATATTTGTATTGATATAATACAAGTTCTTGTATCCGCTAAGTTTTCTTTTGTAGTTATTACTTTAAAAGGCATTCTAAGTGAGACTTTTTTTATCGGAGCTGCGAACCGATCGGACATGCATTAGTTTGAACCTCAACTGATTTTTGAGGGTGTAAAATGGGAATTCTTTGATAAAGACTATTTGAAGGTATTTGAAGGTAGGTTATCTCTTTTAATTCGGAATTTGGAATTCTTATATATCCGTTTATGGTGAAAAATTATTATTCATTATTTTGAGGTTTGTTCAAAGCTAATTGGACAAATAAATTAATCTTACTGGAAAAATTTTAAATAAGTTTCGTTTGTGCAAAGTGGGTAGTTGAAATTTTGCTATCAGTTTAACTGAGATAATTTGAGATTTAATCATTATCACAGGGCTAGTTGCTGCTATTTTTTTTTCGTGTTGATTATTCGAATTATTGAGTGATTCATTATCATTCAGTCACTTTTGCTATTCAAAGTACAAGATGACTTTCAATAAGGAAATTTTGATACCCTGTCCCATACTCAGGCCTTCTGCCGGGGAATTTGAAAATCCTATAGGCTATTTATCGAGACTGGATGTTGCAAAATTAGGTGCAGAGTACGGTATTCTCAAAATTGTTCCTCCTGAGGGTTGGAAGCCACCATTTCTGCTTACTTCTGATTTCAAATTCCACACTAGATTACAGAAATTGAGCGATTTAGGATTAAAGACCAGAAGCAGAAGTTTTTTCACTGATAACATCAATAGATTTCGTAAAATGCGAAGGAATGGAAAGCTTAGACTACATTTCACAGTATCACAGAGAGGTTTGCAAAATAAAGTCAAAATATATTATTATGATCTTTATGTTGCAGTGGAAAACAAAGGAGGTGCTGATAAAATGAGTAGGGAAGATTGGCAAAAGGTTAATCAAGAATTTGATGTTCCTAAAGATTGCACTGTGTTAGAAGATGAATACATTTCAAATATTAAGGCCTATGCTATCTTCTTATCGGAGAATAATCAAAATTATGAGTTTCCTCAAAGTGACTCTGAAGATGAATCCGAAAGCTGCTTAGTCTGTGGCAAGCATGATAATTCACCTCAAACTCTTCTATGTGATAATTGTGACAATCCTTATCATATTAACTGTCTCGTACCCCCTTTAGATGAAGTTCCTTCTGGTAGTTGGTACTGTGATAAATGTTTGATTGGAACTGGGGAATATGGTTTTGAAGAGCCAACTAATATAAAATATACTTTGCCTGAATTTTTTCAGATGTGTCAGACGTTCGAAAAGGATTTCATTGAAAAATATAACAATGATCAACCCATGGATATTGATACCGTAGAAAATAAATTTTGGCAATTTGTTGACATTGAAAAGTCTGATCTTGAAGTTAAGTACGGTGCGGATATTCATAACCTCAAGCCAGGGCAAATAAGTGGTTTTCCAATGGCTAACACTCCTAATATCTGCAAAGACGATCCTAGAGTTAAAAGCTTCATAAACCATCCATTCAACCTTACCAAACTACCTTTTGCCAAAGGTTCATTGTTGAACTATATTAACACTTCTATATCAGGGATGACTGTCCCTTGGATTTATATTGGTTCGCTTCTTTCGACATTTTGTTGGCACGTTGAGGATCATTACACTCTTTCTGCAAATTACTGTCATTTCGGTGCAACAAAAAAATGGTATGGTATTCCTTCATCCGATGCTGATAAATTGGAAGTTTTAATGAAAAAATCGGCTCCAGATTTATTCAAAAGACAACCGGACTTACTTCATCAACTAGTAACTTTATTATCGCCAACTTTTATTGCAGAAAATGGTATTAAATGCGTTTATGCGGATCAAAACCCCAATGAATTTATTATAACTTATCCAAGGGTTTATCATTCCGGCTTTAACTCTGGTTTCAATTTCAATGAAGCTGTCAACTTTGCAATGAATGATTGGCTTGATTTTGGTGAGAAATCTATTGAAGATTATAAGTTGATCAAAAAGGAAAATGTTTTCAATCACTTTCATCTCGTTGAAAATATTTTAAGACATTTCAACAAACAATCAGGACATATAAGCAAAGAAGAATTAGGATTGATTCTGAAGAGTATTGCGTGTTACGAAAGACATGTGGAAAAGCAAAACAAATTTTTGAAGTCGTTTGAAAATGAAAATTTTATAATTAAGTTCCAACCAAAATCTTTCAAAAAAAGAAAATTTGAAGAAGAAGAAATGGGAATATTCACTGATGACGGTGAACAGAATGAAGATGACGAATTGTGTAGCATTTGCAAGACTCATGTCTCATATCAATATTGTATTATTAATAACCAACTGCGTCGTTTTTCATTCGATCAGAAATTAAGAAATTCAAGGGAGACTTCTCCAAACACATATCCACAAAAGATTACTATCAATCAGTTACTCACCCCAGATGCATCTCCTTATGAGCCTTTACCCATAAAGAAGTCAACGGTAGAGAGTTTGTTATCTGCATCTGAATCTAGCAAAAAATTAGCCTTTTTGGACGAAGCACAGTCTGAATCGTCTGATCACAATATGTCTCTCAACAAAGCCATAATTCCAAAGATTGAAGAAACTGAAATGACTCCACTGCGCTTTGTTAAAAAGGCTAAGATTTCAAAACCTTGTATGATGGCAGAATTCGAACAGGTGATATTGGAAGCAAAAGCTGCTGCTAACGAAAAAGAGGAGGATTTTGCTCGCAGAAGAAGAAAATCAAGAAGAAATACCGCTCAGGTTGTGCAGACTGAAAATATTGCTGTTGCTTCCAGCAAAATGGCTGCTGTGCAAAATAACGCTCTACTCAGACAATTGAACCAGAAGGACTTGTTCAATTTATGTCTAGAGTGTTGTGCAAAATATTGCGGTCGGAGTGGCGAGTTTGTTCCTGAAGGTTCTACTTTACTCTATGAAATGTATCCCTCGCAGATGATGCTGTTCCTCAAAGAGTCAAAAAAAAATTTTTTAGAAATTCAGTGAATAAATAATTGTATCAGTAGTATGTATAGTAAACTAGCGGAATCATTCGACTGCAAATTTCTCACTGTGTAGTCTACCGAGAATGAAAGTTTTCAGCGCACATTCGGTGAATTCCCTTTAGTCATAATGGCACTAATGTCTTAGTAGTTCGACCAATCCACTAATGGCTTTACATGCTGAACTTCATCGTCTCTAATCGTTTTCCAACGATCTTCCAATTGTATTGCAAGCACTTCACCACATTCAGCGTGTTGTGGCGATTTTTCTCGCTAACTGTCGTTATCTCTCAAATCATGGATTTTCTCAAGTCCCTAAATCTTCTCACTAAACTACCCCAGCTTCTCCCTAATTTCTAGAACTTTTTCCCAATGAACCACCGTATGTCTCACTAAATTTACCACCACCGTCGCACGCTCTACCACCGGCTAAACCGATTTGTTCTCGCCGGGTAATGCCATATTCACCCAATAAAATACAATTTTCTCATCCGGAGGACGTCTGAGCGGAATTGCGCGCTCTCATTGGTTGAATCGATAAAAGTGCACATAAATGGTCAATTTCCAGTCTCTGTACACTAACTGTGAGAATAGCCGGACGAAACTGGAAGCATATAATTAACTATTAGAATCCAATTTGTTTTTTCAAAGGATTTTTTAATTTACTTGTTAAAAGAATCGTTTAGTCTTTAAATTGCCAAAGTTGTTAACGATGGTTCTTCCAAGATTATTTAACACTGCTTCACGTAATGCTTTTACTGCTGCTAAGCGTAACTTTGTTTTCAACAGAGGTTTAGCTAGCGCTGCTCCAGCTGCTGGTAAGGTTAGGTATGTACAATTTTTACTTCTCAAAACTAACAGAAGGCTTCATTGATCAATTGATAGAGAAATGACTTAGAGAATGGGACGATGGGATAATTGTCGAAATATCGTAGTATCGAAATATCGAAGTGAAAAATTTGCCTGAGGACGGTGAAATTTTACGAGAATGCTTCGATGTTGATTGTGAAACACGTCTGGTGGATTACTCAGAACGTTAGTGAGCATACTATGTGTTCTTTCGTCGAATTCATACTCATATAATCCTACTTCACTATTCTTTTAAAGTGTTGATAGTAGGATGTCGAATCGAATTTTTCGATCTCGACCAATGAAATTTTTCAATTTTCGAGTCCGAACCAACGAACAGCTATCAACCATCAAATTCATTTTCCCTTAGATTGATCAAAGATGCACTAGAAATTCGTAGACTGTTATACTAACATTAACGTTTAGAGCCGTTATTGGTGCCGTTGTCGATGTCCAATTCGAAGATGGTAACTTACCTGCTATTTTAAACGCTTTAACCTTAAAGAACGGTGAAAACGACTTAGTTTTAGAAGTAGCTCAGCATTTAGGTGAAAACGCCGTCAGAGCTATTGCTATGGATGGTACCGAAGGTTTAGTCAGAGGTACTGCTGTCGAAGACACTGGTGCTCCAATTTCTGTTCCAGTTGGTCGTGGTACTTTAGGTCGTATTATCAACGTTGTTGGTGAACCAATTGATGAAAGAGGACCAATTGAACACAAACAAAAGAACCCAATTCATGCTGAACCACCTTCTTTTGTTGAACAATCTACCAGTGCCGAAGTTTTAGAAACCGGTATTAAGGTTGTCGATTTATTAGCCCCATACGCTAGAGGTGGTAAGATTGGTTTATTCGGTGGTGCCGGTGTCGGTAAAACCGTTTTCATCCAAGAATTGATTAACAACATTGCCAAGGCTCACGGTGGTTTCTCCGTCTTCACAGGTGTCGGTGAAAGAACCAGAGAAGGTAACGATTTGTACCGTGAAATGAAAGAAACCGGTGTCATCAACTTAGAAGGTGATTCCAAGGTCGCTTTAGTTTTCGGTCAAATGAACGAACCACCAGGAGCTAGAGCTAGAGTTGCTTTAACCGGTTTAACCATCGCTGAATACTTCAGAGATGAAGAAGGTCAAGATGTCTTGTTATTCATTGATAACATTTTCAGATTCACCCAAGCCGGTGGTGAAGTCTCTGCCTTATTAGGTCGTATTCCATCTGCCGTCGGTTATCAACCAACCTTAGCCACTGATATGGGTTTGTTACAGGAACGTATTACCACCACCAAAAAGGGTTCCGTCACTTCTGTCCAAGCTGTTTATGTCCCAGCTGATGATTTAACCGATCCAGCTCCAGCTACCACTTTCGCCCATTTAGATGCCACCACTGTCTTGTCCAGAGGTATTTCTGAATTAGGTATTTACCCAGCTGTCGATCCATTAGATTCTAAATCTAGATTATTGGATGTTGCCGTTGTCGGTAAAGAACATTACGACGTTGCCACTAACGTCCAAGAAACCTTACAAGCTTACAAGTCCTTACAAGATATTATTGCTATTTTAGGTATGGATGAATTATCTGAAGCTGATAAGTTAACTGTCGAAAGAGCTCGTAAAATCCAAAGATTCTTATCTCAACCATTCGCTGTTGCTGAAGTTTTCACTGGTATCGAAGGTAAATTAGTCAGATTACAAGACACTGTCAGATCTTTCAAGGAAGTCTTAGACGGTAAGCACGATAGCTTACCAGAAAATGCTTTCTACATGGTTGGTGGTATTGAAGATGTTGTTGCTAAGGCCGAAAAATTAGCTTCTGAAGCTAACTAAGTTTCATCAATCTCATGAAAGAAATGATATATGAATTGAAGTTTAATTTATTTTAGTTATATTATTCAGTTTAGTTTACTTGATAAAAATATTACGTTATTAGAATTGTTAACTTGTTTGTAGCTGCAACACTTCAAGAGATTAAATTGTGAACAACACACGTATTGCTTTTGAGGTGCGCTTTTCATTTGCCGTTAAATCAAGATGGAAGAAAAATACCCTTTCTTTTTTAATAATATAACTTAGTCAAAAATGTTTTCATTAACTTCTGTATGTATCAATTCAATTTATGTCAGGATGTTTTTTTACTAACAAAAATTAGGCTTTGTCATTTCTTGACAATCCATCCATTGACTGGAAAACTGTTATTGTTGGATTCACCATTGGTCAATTCCTCTTTGAAAATTACTTAGATTACAGACAATATCAAGTTTTGAAAAGAGTTCATCCTCCAAAAAGTTTGAAGACTGAAATTGCCCAAGAAACTTTCGATAAATCCCAAAACTATGCCCGTGCAAAGGCTAAGTTTGGCTTTGTTAGCGATATCGTCGATTTAGCTAAGAACTTGGCTATTATCAAATACGATGTTTTACCGAAATTCTGGAACTTGAGTGGTGTATTAATGGCCAAGTGTGGATTTATGTTACCTAAATTTATGGGTGGTGTTATTACTCAATCTCTTTTCTTCATGTTTCTGAGTCTGATTGTTAGTACAATTTTAAGTTTACCACTCACATACTATTCTAACTTCATTTTAGAAGAAAAATACGGTTTTAACAAATTAACTGTTAAGTTATGGCTAACTGATGAAATCAAAGGAATTTTATTATCAATTGTGCTTGGATCCCCTGTTGTTGCTGCCTTCTTAAAGATTATTGACTATTTTGGAAATTCTTTTATTTTATACGCTATGGGCCTTGTTTTAGTTGTTCAATTAGTTGCAATGACAATTTTTCCAACTTTAATTCAACCATTATTTAATAAGTTTACACCTTTAGAAGACGGTGAATTAAAAACTGCTATTGAGGACTTGGCTGCCAAGCAAAAGTTCCCATTGACTAAGTTGTATGTTGTTGATGGTTCCAAGAGATCTTCTCACTCCAATGCATACTTTACAGGTTTGCCATGGAGTAAACAGATTGTTTTATATGATACATTAATTGAACATAATTCGATAGATGAAACTGTTGCTGTTTTAGCTCATGAAATTGGACACTGGCAGCTTTCACATTTACCTCAAATGCTTTTATTTTCCCAAGCACATTTACTTTTATGTTTTTCGATGTTCTCAGCTTTCATTTACAACAATTCATTATATGCATCTTTTGGATTTAACAACTTAAAACCTATAATGGTTGGATTCATGTTATTCAGTGACATTTTTCAGCCTGTTGAGTGTGTTGCAAAATTTGCAATGAATTTATTATCTAGAAAGAACGAATATGAAGCTGATGCATATGCTAAGAAATGTGGTTATTCTGAAGATTTAGCAAGTGCTCTCATCAAATTATTAAGCGAAAACTTAGGTACAATGGATGCTGACTGGTTATATTCTTCATATCACCATTCTCATCCTATATTAGCAGAAAGATTGAATGCAATTGGCTACGTTTCAACCAAACAAGTTGGTAAGGGTATCAAGAAAGATTAAAAAATAGTTTACAATATAATTTGAAATATTATTAAGCTTTATAGTACAGTAGAATATATTATATCTTTCGTTAAGGCGTCTTTTTTTTTTCAATAATGATTATGTGATCTTCTAAATTTCTGATGTAATTCATCATATGCTTGTCTCATCTGAACATAACCTAAATGAATTTTACCGATCAAATGGTCTGCTAGACGTCTGTCACTATCTAAACGAGATAAGTAAGCACCACAGGCTTCGCAAACTTGAAGCTTCTGCTGAGAAGTTTGACCAACATTTTCAGCAATATTTCTTGCAGTCTCTGCTAATAGTTCTCTTTCTTTACATAAATCGCTCAACCTCTTAGATTCCATATATGCTTTCAAAATTTCTTTCTCTTTGGTTAAGTAATCGATTTCCTGGGTCATCAAACCAATTTTGGTATCTAGATTATCTAGTTCTTTAGTGACTGATGCAATTTTTTCCTTCTCCTCTGGAGTATGCTCCAATCTTTTCTGTGCTATTTCTATAGTTTTATCTAACTCAATAATGTATCTTTGTAGATGCTTATAATAATCATATTCGAAATCTGCAAACTTTTCCCCCTTCTTGGTCCTGTATTCGTACTCTAATTTATGCTTTTCAAGATGCAAATGTGGACACTTGCCTAGATCTTGCTTTGTTCCGACAAACAAATCATGAGGACATGTACCAACAAGGAAGCTCTTACACACTCTGTGACTAGTCATTTCTGGTTCTCTCCGCCTGGTGATAGGAGATATTAGGGCATCCTTACCCATTAGCTGTTCCAAGAGCTTTCTTTGATCCTCTGCCATCTGTTTTTATAGGTTTGTTAAAAAGCACTTATAAATAATCTTGCTAATATTTCTAGTGATATTTGATGTCAATACTGCAGATAGTAAAGATTTTTCTGTTACTGTGGTATCTACTTTTCAGTCCATTTAGACCAATTTAGTTATATAAGCGACGTTCTATATGTATTTTTGAATCAGATAGAATCTTTTTCTTCCCTTAATTCTATTTTTTCTACAAATTCAGCTACCTAAATAGTATAGAGATACTGGGTTGACAGTATTTTGAGAAATGAGCATTAAGGAGGTGCAAATCATATCAGCATACAAATACAAATCTTTTAATACTCCGTACATTATAACATTATAACATTTAAATTTTAAATTTGACAACTTGGAAAGAAATCAAAATTTGATAGAAAAAGCTAAATACTAGTTTGAAAAAATATAATGAAGAAATATCAACTCATAGGACGCAAAAGGGCTTTCGTAAAAAAGAACCAGTATCAATATCCTGCATTGCATTTATGTTCATTGCCATATGAAATTATACTTCAAATATTTGACTGTATTGCTTCTGATCGGAAGAGCTTACTTAGTTTATGCCTTACGTGTGTGAAGTTTCAAGTTATTGTTAATAAAAACTATCTTTATAAAAACATCAAATTCATGAACCCTGAAAAATTTCAGGTATTTGCGCTACAACATTTACCTTTGCATACTAGCTCAATAGCTAAAAAATTTGCATTAAAAGAACTGAGTAATAAAATTAACTTCATTGAATCTGTGGAATTCGTAAACCCTCCTGCGAAGGAACTGGATGACAATAATACAAGCATAGCTGGATCATATCAAATTGAAAGTACTCGAGGAAGATCAAAAATGTACAGCTATGATGCTTTTATTAGCTCGCTAGAATCTTTGTTGAAGGAATCGTTCGGTTTGCGAAAAATAGTGTTCAAAGAAATTTCACCGTCGTTTGTCATGGGGAACACTATATCTTCTAACTTATGGAAAAAAGAAAGACCAAAAAGATCAATTGATAAAGTGATATTGAGTGTTCAGAGCGGCTGGTCAATTCCATTCAAATTTCTGCATTTATCGACTATTTTTAATTCTTACGATACAATCAACGAGCTAGTATTGAATAATTTCATAATTGATAATCAAAAACTTAGTAATAGTATTTCATTGCCGAAGAAGGTTGCCATATATAAAGTGTCATTACATGCTTGTGTGTACTCAGATACTGTAAGGAAATTAAATCAAAAGAAGAAAGCATCTCCTATATTTCAAGAAACAAATACGTTGCATTTGTCTAATATATTATCAGACAAAGATTTGTCAGCTATTGACTTCATCAAAATGAATAATTGTCTATCTAAGATAATTATAGATTTCAATTCTAAAATTTTATATAACATTTCAGACAATAGAAAAGCATTCAACTTTGCAAAGTACAATATATTCTTTAAATTACTATGTTCAGGAAATGGATCTTTCGTTAATTTACAAGAGCTAGTACTTACTAATTTCGATTTGTTTGATCTATACGAACATAAACATAATTACGAAGAGGAAAGAGATGATTGGAATACACCATCTAATGAAAATTTAAATGGCTTTTTATCAAGCATAGCTCCAATTAAGAACTTACTGATTGTTTTAAAAGAGCAACCAAATACAGTCCGTACTTGCATCAAATGTGGATTTGCTAAAAGTGAAGTGGCCCAAATTCAAGATTTTCATTCCAAGGACTGGCTGTTGATATTTAGACCAATAATTACTGAGAACAAAAGCTGCAATATCAAGATATATAACAATAAGGGAGAAATCGTTTATGCCAAATCTGAAATTTCGTAAATCCTGCTGGTTCAAATCATAATTAAGCAAATTCCGCTTAAAACTATTATTGACCATTTTAACATCATGATATACGTTAATCCATTCCTTGATGCAGCTGTCATTTGTTAGTATTTTATTTCATCTGAAAAAACTATGATAATTGCTAATATTACTTACAATTGTTAAATCCCTTGTTATGTGATTTTCTAATAACTTCCATTCCTGACGTCATATCGACTATTCTTTCGATCCTTGGTCTTTCCATATAAGTTTTACCGTTGGGTGAAATTACCTTGTTTTTGGAAGTTAGTTTCAGATCAGAGATTTCGACAAGCTTACCTCTTTTCACCTTAACACCTGAGGATATCAACGATTTTGCAAGAGATTCTGGGAGCTCTTTAGCAATAACCAAATTCTTATAGGAAGTTTCACAAGTAGGCTTTTCGGGGCTGGCATTTTTGAGTCTACTTTGTACATTGTTAAGGTTTTTTTGCATTGCATTGAAAACATAATTATAATCAATTTCTCTTAGTGATCGAAACTGGTTTTTGAGTGCTAAATAGTCGGATAGCAATTTAACATCCCCATTTGGTTGGTTTATTATCAATCCATAGTTGTTAGGCTCTTGAGTGAATTCATACACTAATCCACCACTGAATACATCAACCATATTGTTAGAATAGAGTGATTGAACTTCCTCAAACACTCTTGGCAGAACTTCATTGCAGCCATATCTAGAATTGTTAGTGCTGCGTCTTTGTTTGCTGAACTCTTTAGAATATACATACTCTGAAAAAAATAAAGGTTTAGAGTAGTTCGAATAATTATCAACAAGAACATTATACCCACTTGTATAGAAGGTTTGCTCTCCACACCACTGATAGGAATTGACTCCAAAAAAATCTATAGAATCATAACTAGTTTCGTGAATACATTCCAAATAACTGGACAAAGATATTCTATATTTCAAGTCATCAGCTGCTGAATATCCTACAGGTATCAGACGGGGTGAGTTATTCTCAATATATAATTTTATATCCCTTATTATCGCTTTCACGTAGTTTGGAGAATTCTAAACGGGTTAGTATGTTGCTTTTAATGATATTTGCACATTTCATACGTACCTGAGCAGAAAGCTTGTCATTAATTATTTCATTGCCAGCAAAGAATCCTAATGTGTTATTGTAGTAAGAAAATTGTTCAACAATTTTAAAAACATTTTCTAAATATTGTGTGTTATATGTTGTCCAAGGTTCATATCTGTTTAAATGGTGGCCTTGAAGTGGAGAATTAACATCGAGTACTAAATATATCCCTGCTATTGCTAGCATTGACATACATATATCATGATTTAGATCGACATTAATTGAATAGATACGAATAGTCTTACTAATGTTAGTACTTAAAAGCTTCGCTTTTATCCATCGAAATACTCACATTTATTCCTAGGTCTTGAAACAATGCAATATCCCTTGCACATTGGTCTGGATTCGATAGAGGGTCGCTTGGTTTCTCATCATCAGAAACACCAGAAGATCCACCAGGCTGGTAGTCGACACCTTTTATAAAGAACTTTTATATATGTTAGATCTTAATCTTATTGCCTTATGTGTTAAGTACTTACTGGTTCATTAGTGACGCTGTCCACAAAATAACGGCCATTGGTAATAATCGGATGCACATATCCGGCTATCTTTCTAAAGAATAATAGACAGAATATGACAATTGTATTTGCATATAGGTGTTTTACCATTCTTATTTATTCTTTTGCTTTTGCTTTTGAATAGAATTTATTTTATATCGAAAAGTAAGTTAATGAATTGACTCGAATTCGTGGTTGCGAAAAGTTCACAATCACTAATTAAATATTTTTGCTTCTTGTGGATACACACAATACGAATCTATTACCGCAAAAAGAGAAGCTTTTATCTAAAATTGATCATACACTCTCCTACATATTCTTTGCATAATCAAAAGATATAATATTTATTGTTCAAATAACCAAGGTATTTATATTCAAATTTTTCTTCTCTCGTATTTAATATCAATTTTTCTCTTCTTGATTTCATAGATTGTATTCCGTTCTCAAGAGCATAGTATCTTGTCGCCTTAGTTTAAATTCTAAGCAAATGTCAGATACTACAGCTTAGAAAATTAAATATAGAAGACATAAATAATATTTGCCCTAATATCTAAAAAAAATTCTATTGAGGTGAACATAATTCCATTATGTTTAATGATTGCAATGCACAAGTCTTAAAAGTCTAGAGTTTTATTATAAGTTTGCATTGCAACAATTTTTCGAATCAAAAGCATTAGATTTTATATGTGTGTGTTATTTCGTGAGTTCTATACTTACTTATATATGTGATGGTTTAATTGTATATGTTTTGAGAATTGACTTGTCGGTCTATACAAAAAAATTCAAAATGAACATTCAAAATCACCGTTTATTCTTACTCAGCCTATCATTTCGAGTTTTTTTTTTACAAGATAAACTATTTTCACTCGCTAATGTTTTCAATTTTGTTTTAATTTTTTTTTTAGCAAAATTTTCATAAATTAATTGCAATAAGGTAAAAAATTCAAATTTATTAGCAATCATGAAATGAAAAATAGCGATAATATGTTCTTGATGACAGACAATAGTAACTGCGAAATCTGAATTTGTTCTCCTATAGAATTAAAAAAAAGAGAACACGCTTGTAAGCATAAAGATTAGTATTAGCTTACTCAAATAAATCCCACTGTAAGATAAAATGAATTCACTGCAATTACTTTTCACAGCATTTTCACAAGAAAATATCTTGAATTTGTTATAGAAACAAGTAATCGAGCCTCTATTAACAGAGAAGTCTTGCTAGTGAAATCCTCTTCTCTTAGTAAAGTACTCGGTTACAACTTTAATGGCAAGGATTAATCACTTCGATCAAGCTAATAAATAATGGGGCTTCTTTTCTGAGGATACGGCCCTACAGAAAGCATAAAGAGATAAAGAACATTGAATAAATAAGATGTGAAATGAAATTAACTGTCTAGGATATTCTCGTTTTTATAAAATATATAGAAAGCCTGCGTAGCGTAATGGTTAACGCGTTTGACTTCTAATCAAAAGATTGCGGGTTCGACTCCCGCCGTGGGTTCTCTTTGCGGTTTTAGCTCAGTTGGGAGAGCGTCAGACTGAAGTAAACATCAGTCACAGTTAATCTGAAGGTCCTGTGTTCGATCCACAGAAATCGCATTTTTTTAAGTTAACTTTTTCTATTTATATCAAAAAAAGCATTCCAGACCAATTTTTATTTAGCAGTTATTAAATTAGCATATTATTAGTTGAAACATGTAAAATATACACATTATACAAAATGATCATAGCACAAGAAATTTTAAATCTCTATGGAAGTTGAAACTAAGACTAGTCCTTTATTATAATTAGCCCAACTAACATAATTAGGACTGTAATGTAACAACTCCTCATAGGCAGGAATGTATTCTTTGTAGGTATCTTCGGAAGTGGTTAAGCTAAGCTCAGCCCAATAGCATTCTACTTTCACCCCGAGTTTATTAGATTTGGCATTTTTCTCAAACTCTGACAAACCAATTACGTCCGGAATCCACTGGACTTCAACGTGATATGGCTTATCCCAATCTAATTTGTTCATTTGTAACTGATTTATGCCGGTTAAGTTTTTAAATTGGTAGTTTCCTTTTTCATCTTTTGAGAAGCCTTCAGGAATACTAGCCAAGTTGACTGAGTTCTTCTCTAGATCTAACATTTTATAGCTTGAATTGACTGCCAGATCAGCATACACTATAACTGCTTTTACTGGATCCTTCAGGGAGTGTGATGTAGAAATTGAATCTGACTGTTGCAAAGAAAAGAAATTCAAATTACACATTCTATTCCTAGGTACATTAATTTTGAATTCCGCCGATAAAAACCCAAATGGATAGTCAACAGAAGTAGAATTTTGCAAAATATCAATACTGATGTAATCATTTGGATTCAAAGCATTTGGAATTTTTGGAGCTAACGTGGTGTTATATGAGCATACTTGCATTCCATCTTGTAATGGGTTACAATTTAAAGATTCATCTGACTTCTTTATAGATGGAATATCACCTAATATATTTTGAAGAGGAGAGTTTTCTCTAGCATAAACTTGAACTCTACTATCAGTAGGTGAGGACTTCAAGTCAATAGTCTGAATAAATCTCAACTTTAATGGATTTTCTTGATCGAATGCCTCGGTTATCGATATGTCAATAAATGATTTAATAATAA